>JAQIXG010005712.1:0-11141 GCA_034700105.1 Oconnorella tubifera | reverse complement strand
GCTCGCCCCGGGTTCATCCCCGGGGCGAGCTCCGGGGTGAGCTCCTCGACCGAGTCACCAGTGTGAAACGTGTTTTACATGCTCTGAATAGCTTCGATATAATGCAAAATTTAATCAAATGAACTAAATACAGGTACACTCAGTTGCATTGTCTACTATAATTTTATTTTGTTTAAATCTCTTTTTATATTTTGTTTTAATTAATATTGAAATAGTTGTATTTCAAACTTATGTCAGGCGTTATTGACTCGATGCTGGCTATAATCACTAGGTACTGGCTGTTTTTTAGTATTAAATATAAACTTCATTTCAAATCAATTTTATGTTTTAGTAAGATGGCTATAGAGCAAGTATCTAAAGCTGGTCGTATCTGTATACTAGACTTGGATATGCAAGGAGTTCAGAGTATGAAGAATACAACATTTAATCCGCGCTTTATTTTTATCAAACCACCCGATATTCCAACAATTGTGAGCATATAAATCATTTATAAATTTTATTTATCATTAGATGATGAAATTATACATTTAAAGTTTGAGTCACATTTCTTTTAAGTGTGAGCATTATAAATTTTATTTATCATTAGATGAAATTATACATTTAAAGTTAGTCACATTTCTTTTAAGTGTGAGCATTATAAATTTTATTTATCATTACATGAAATTATACATTTAAAGTTTGAGTCACATTTCTTTTAAGTGTGAGCCTAGAATTTTTATAAGTTATTAAACGGGTTCAGTTTTATTAACTGCTAGATTATCATTGTTGAATGACATTGAAAATAAGATTTGAATTAAAAGTACTGCTTAAAGATGTTAACTCAGTGAAATTTATGACAAGAGCCTCGAACTTTGAACCTTACGGTTCTAAATCCAGAGCTCTAACAACTTTTTCATGAGCTGCAGTGGTAGTACTTACTTATTGCATTAATACATTTTACTTTCATTTATCATTTTCTAGAGTATGTAATTTGATAGATAGGTTTTGATTTTATTCACAAACGGTGACATAGAGAGTAAGCAATATTTCAGATATTTTTTGATTGTTTTATAGAAAACGCGTCTTGCAAAGCGAGGCACAGAAACAGAGGAGAGCATTGCCAAGAGACTGGCAAGTGCAGTGGCTGCTATGGAATATGGTAAACATTTCAATAATAATTTTCATTAAACTCCAAAATAATTTGTATATTATATAGTATTTATAATATATATTGTATTATAGTATATATTATTTATTTATTGCTTTCAATTTTTTGATATATAGCGATAATGATAAGAGTATTTTTGCATAATTGTTGTTTCTGAAAATAGTTAATATTGCATTTGTCCAGTATTAATAAATTTTAATACCTTAGAAATTAATTGGTATAAATCATATTATAACAGGTTATTTGCCTATAATATACTATAATATAATTTGTTAAGTTTTATAATCTTATACATTTACATATAATATGGAAAGATCATAAAAGTTGACTTATTTTTGTTTCATATTTCATAAATCTTTCATTTATCTCAACTGATTGATTGTTCCCTTTGTTTCCTCTTGATAGCTGAGTTGCCTGGAGTGTATGATCATATAATAGACAACGTTCATATTGATGACGCTTATAAAGCCTTAGAAAATGTTTTACAACCAGTAAGTGTACTATTTTTAATTCAATTTAAAATTTCCTTAGTAACATGTCTTCTCTATAGTGGTGTACCATTTTATCACAGAGTCTGGACACACAATTTGATTGTGTTTGAAAATTTAACATTAAAGTTGAATAATCTGTTATAATATAATTTAATATTATCAGATTATTCGATACTGATTTTAGACAGATGTTGTGATAGTTTTTAGTATAGGGCCGGACTTGGAATTGATAGATCCCAGATTTGATTCCAAGTGTGCATGATATTTCACTAATTTGCTGCATCCTTTAATGAAGTGCTTAATTTAATAGCTGTGTCTGATAAGTGTTTCAATTCTTTGGGAATAAAAATATTCCTTAAAGAAGATTACTTTTTTAATTAAGACTACATTTAATTTTGACCTTTTGTATTGATATAATATTAAGCAACTAACTGTCACTCACAAATGAAAATCACAAATGGTAGTCCAATGTTAAGTTTAAGTATATAACTTTTCTATGTAGGTGAATATAATTAGATATTCCTGTATTTAATTTCAGTTATTTAATTTTAATTTATTAGAATTAGCATATTTAATAAGAACTTTAGTATTTGTCCAATAAAAATACTTTTTGTATTTAACATTCAATTCAAAAATATAAATATTGCAGTCAATAATATTGTCCATAATGTATTATAGACAATATTGTTGATTGCAATATTGTATTTTTATAGCCTTTAATACGAGTTATAAAATTTATTTGATTTTTTGCAGGATATAAATGCTATCTTACAGACTCAACGGTCTGGATGAATGCACTCTGATTGTATAAAATCTCCATTCAACTGAGCATTTATGATTTATGATATTTATTTTGACAGTTGTATTCAATTTTAGAGTTAGATCTTCAAAATGATATGTAATTAAAATTGACATCTGCAGCGAATGCTATTAAACTCATACTTGTATTCATTGTTAATATATTCCTTTCATTTATTGTATCTTTTAGATGTGTGGTATAATTTTGCAGCGGTGTGAAGAAATGTCATATAATTTTTTTTTGTCATTTAAATGATATAAAGTCTGTCATTTCATTTTACACTGTGGTTTAGTTTATTTGATAATGCCAGTGATCAAATTATGGACAATTATATGAATTAAATGTAGTATTATTTATAACAATTATTACGGATTAGATCATTGCCTTTTTAACGTACGAGGTTACGTGTCTTCAGCTCAAGTAGATTATTTTGAGCATCAATGAAGAAATAAAGTAAAAAAATTTACTTGTCAATAAAACTTTTTAAATGAATGACTAAAAAAAGGCAGTCGGTATTTTTGTGAATGGTTTTGCTACTTCGTGAAACGAGTTTGCTGCTCTATAAGCAAAGTTTATTTCTATATTTGTATTGTGTAGAAGGAATATATAAATATAATTTATTTTACTGTATTAAGATAATATGAAAATACTTTCTTTGATATGTTAAGCAATTCCTTACTATTTCGAACATTTTTATTCGATTGATTTAATAATTTTTCATATTTCAGTCAGATATTATTCCTTATAAAAAAAACACTTTAGTTCAATTTATTCGACTAAGCCCATCTGAAAAAATATTCTTTATATGAAAAAAGTAAAAGATTTTTCTTAAACAAACAATGCCTTCATACAATCTTTGGATTATAATAATAATAACCCACTCATTATATTGGCAAACTTTTTCATTTGAGTTCAATGACAATAAAAATATCTGCACAGTTGGTGCATCGAGAATGTTCTATTAGTATTTATGACAACTGGTTTAATGTACTTTGTTGATCTCTATTGTAGACCCACACTGTATTGAAATGCATTGTGCGAACATTTCATTCTTTTCATCGCTGAGATTAACTAGTCCGCACATGGCTTAACCTCAGTTTTATATCTTAGCTTAGGTCTACTAATTCAGCAGTAGTATTATAAGAATTTGTTTACAATTAGGCCAATTATGTGTAGTATTAAAATATATTTTTTAAACCAATATTTGTTTGCATTCATTTATTATATTTATTTAAGGTATATGATTTAACAAAAAATTAATAATGGTAATCATTTAAATTGCTGTTATTTTTACTAATTACAGTATAAATTATACACTTTATACTATCTTTACTGTAAACCAATTGACATTATTGATGTTTTATAATCATGTCATTTTTCACTATTGTAATGAGTAAAGCATGTGTAATTGTTGCACGATTTATATAATTCAGGCATTCTGTTATTCAGTAGCTGCCAATAGCGATACTGGCAGAATGCACTGCACTTAAACTTAAAAAGTTGAACCCTTTCAATTCTCAATTATAAACATTTAAAACTCTTCAGGGCAAGAATTGAAATGTCACAAAAACGAACTTTAGTTGTATAAACTCTTCTCTCACTATTAATTGTACCGTGAGGATGACAATTTTTAGTATAGGCTGCTAAATAAGTTAATATAATAAACCATGTTTGAAATGGAATGTGTCTCAGAGTTGTGTTTCTTTTTGAATTTGTAATTATCTGAAGCTATTATCATCTAATATATATCATTTGTAAAAGAGGGCAAAGATAATGGCGCATAGAAGTTTCATTAAATCCATTTATTTCATAATTCATCATAATATAAACTGTATTGGCATATCGTCAAGTTTTTATAACTTCATACATATTTTTTGTTGATAGTCTTAGTCATTTTTCGTGATAATGTAAACTCATCATTATAAAAAACATACCAATTAGTAATTTTTTGCAAATTCTTAGAAATGTATTCTTTGCAGTGTGGCTCGTGTACTCAAAGCATTTGTGTCGTTTCGCACGAATCCATACAATGATTGCAGAGTCGCTTGTAGTTTTTGTCACTGTTTCTGTTGCTGCGTGTTTGCTATAATCTAAAATTAGCCATGATAAAAATAGCGAGTATGCTCATATATTTTGAGGCGTGTATTTGTAGCAGGAATCTAGTACAATTATTATAGGTTCAAATATTTCTTAATAGTTACAATAGTATAGGCATGTCTTGTATATAGATAAAAATCTCTTGACGATGCTTAAATAAATATTGCTAAATTTTTATTGAACGTTGCATTAAATGACTGGATATCGAAGTCACAGTAACTGTTGTCTTATTATACTCCGCATGAAAATTGATGAAATTTCTAAAAGTCAAAATTTTCAAGAGACTACGATTAGCATAGATTAACATTATCAATTTTAGTTTTTTATAAACTATAATTGGTAATGCTCATAGGCATTAATAGTCATGAAGATGATAGATCTCTACTATACCTTTCTATACTATGGAGTTCTGATTTATTATTATTATAACCTATTATAATAGAATCTGTCAAAATGATTTATCGTATAAACACAGCAGTTTTTTTAATCTGTAAGTCTTTTGAAAGTCCAAAGACATTCATCATAAAATTAATGTTTCATTTTATAGAGGTTTGTCACGGTCAACGTGTCACTAATAAAATAAATACATTGTAGTCTGGATCTGTGGAGGGGAGTGGCAGAGAGAGGGGTGTCTGTTCCCCTACTTATTTGGACTTAGTTCATTTTATGCCATTTTGAACTTTTTATTGCAATGCTAATTACTATGTAATGTAGAATTAAAGAAAGGAACTAGGCCCTATAATTATAATTAATGGGAATAATAATCCAACATGTGATAATTAACTGTTTGTTGTATTATAAGTATCTTTCGCTACTTATAGATATAACATTTAATATTCTCATAACTTTTAACTAATCAAGTATGCCTCTGAATAACTATAATATACTATATAGATAAAAAGCTATCTTTCATTTTGTTTAAAGCCGCAGTAAAAGTATTAAATTTAAAAATTATTGTAATTATTATAATTGTAAAAATTATTCTAAGATATATTATAATAGATGTTAACTCAGTTAATTTGTTATTCCACCTTAATATAATTGGTATGGTGCTACTCCTCTCTATCTACCTTCAGACACCTCTGAATAAAAGCGACGCCGACTAAGTAGGTCGTTTGTTCTGGTGCACAAACTACATGATGGATTATTATCCATAGAGCAAACCATATTTGAAACCATTATCATTGTATATCAAATTAAATGGTTATATATCATAGATTTGTTATTTATTTCCTTATTGTGTAATTGAGTTATTTCTTAAACAATACCTATTGAATTTTTTGATTAAATTTTGACATTTAATATAGGCTTTAAATATTTATTACTAGAATCAGTAACGCACACCCCTGATAATTTAATTCAGTCATAAATTTATACATAGTAAGTTAATGATTTTATAAAATTGGTTAAATTCACATGTTTGCTTACGTTTGACTTATGTTGAAATTTGTCAAATTCACAATGTTCTTTTTTTTATCCTATTTAGCATCTCAGATGGAGTGAATAAACACACTTGATGATAAACTTATTAATTTTGAGACTTTTTTTGCCATAAAATATATTGAATTTGATTTTAATTTTCTAACAAAAATAAATCGGCAGAGATAGAGAGCGAAAATAATTTAAAAAAATAATGACAACGAATAACTACAGAAGTAATCTATAGATGCAAGACATTGTTATGACATTTCTTAATATAAACAAAATTACTATATAACATATGATAAAAAGTTATAACTACAGTTGAGTTACAAGTGTCTTAGTTATTAGGTTATACGATTGGCAAGATACCTATTAATGATAAAAATCTTCATATATAATACTTATTAATATTGAATTTATCCTTTTTAAAAATAAATCAAGACGGCTGCAATTGGCACAGTAACAATCATACCTGCAATATACCGTGTGTTAATGTACCATAGGAATATGTGTTAAGTTAACCAACACATCATGAATGTGTTGCTGGAGGTATTCAACTGGAGGTCCATGTTGAGGATTTTTACGTTTATCCATTTTAATTACATTTCCCATCAATTTCTGAAAACCCTTTAACCGTATAATAACACTACTATAGTCATTTATATGTACACCAATTGAAAGAGTGTCCTTGTTTTCTATGATTATTCCTACAGGAAAAATAAATCCGTCATCAATGTAACGAGCTCGCACCATTGGTGCAGTTTGATACAACTTGCGATGTATCTTGATGTCATTGCTCACGTAAACCACACGATATGGTTTAACGCAAAGTACTACGATATGCGCCGTGTAGTAGCGATGACTGTTCGTTGTTTTATACATCGTTGTATGCGCAACGCTGACATAGTATGGATATTCATAAAGTTCAAATGGAGTTCCACCTCGAAGATGAGATGTTGCATCGCTAAATATGAATCCTGAACTGCTCTTTTCTTGATGGACAAATCTGCAGTAACCATTAAGCTTGCAATGAAGTATTCTGAGTGGATCGAGATTGTGTACAAAGTACAATTGATCATTGTCTATCAAAGCCATCCAATGTTTGTCTCTTGGCATGTCGTCTTTCTCAGATGCATTTACCATTGGTGTTCCGCCTTCGATTTTAGGAATAATAGGTCGACTGTCATCGATATCCCACATGACAGAGTAATCCATATAATACTGCTGCGCAAACGCCATAGCTGCATTAAACATGACAAATACACGACCCTGACACTTGAAAAGTCTTGGCTCGATTGGCCCATCACCTACCCACCACTGTTTTGGGGCAGGTATTCCTAGTATCGATCCATTAGTGACTGGACGCATATGAGCATCGAATCGCTGGTAGTAGAGCCAATTGTCAGCAAAATGGTTTGAAGGCCAATCATTCTTTGGTTCATATTTTTCACGATCTAACCAAACTCGTGATACTAACACTAATTCGTTTCGATGCCAGAGAATCGCTGGACTATTGGCGAAGTAAATGTTATCTCTTGCTGGATCCAGGAATCTTTGGGCAGCTTGTTGCTCGACGTATGGAGAAAATGAATGGATGAGACAAGTTTTGACTAGTTCGGTAATCTGTAAATATCGACCATTTTCGGCAAACATATATCCGCCGATTTTGAATTCGAGTTCATACCTTTCGACGGCATGAATTGTCTGATCTCTTTGTATAGCAAATTTATCACGATTATTTTCATTTAGGATACGTCTTATAGTGTGGTCTTTTACCGTAGCAAATGTGTCCACGAAATCATCTTGGCTTGACAAGTATATACAAATAAGAACAAAAAATAATCCTATGAAGAGAAAAATACGACAGACGCTTACTGATGTCACATCCATCGCAGAAAGTCTCATTGTTTTATATAACTTTCTAGATAATTTTCCATGAAAAATGCTATTGAGCGTCTCAGGTCATTCATATCTATAAAATTACAAAAATAAATGTTCGTTATTAATAAGCTTGTGGTTTGCAGCGATGTCGTAATGAAGATGATGAATTTTAAACTTGTCATTAATGAAATAATAGGCCTACATTTTTAAAATAATTAACATTTCCGTAGTATTAAAATGTAGGTTTTAAATTGTATAGTCATGCAATTTTTTTATCTTAATATGGTCGTGGATGTCTATGCATATAGACTACATCTACACTACAGTAGGCCTACATCTTCAATACATCAAATATCTTAATTAAACGAATTCTATAGCTTCTTATAGGCCTATTCAGATACAACAGAAACAGCGGCTGTTTGAAAGAGTCACTTCTGATATAAAAGAGTCTTTCTGATATAAATCTGAAAGATCAAAATTTGAATGTGTTTAAATATGATTTTAGAACCATAAAGAAATCGATAACTTTAATAAGGCTATTAAATTGAAACTCTCTGATTATTTAACTCATTCAATTAAATTTTGTGAATAATAAATGGCACTTGTATATATAGTATACCCATTACAAATACATGATCAACTTATTAAAACTTGCCTTTTCTGAGAGAGGGGGGGGGGGAGAGCAGGTGGTATTTTTCATAACATACATTCGAACAAATGTCAAAAACCAAAAAAATGTTCTGAAATAAGAGAGGAGGGGGATGCACATGCCGTCACCTCCCCCCACTCAAATGACATCATTACAGTCGCCGATGAGCATGCATGCAATGTAATCCCAAGGCTTATAAACATACAACATAAACAAGTAATAATATACGTTAGCTCTATGACATAATGAGTAAACTTACACAATCAAACTGAACGCATACCAAAAACAGTTTTTTACTAGGTCACAGTCAGTCGACTAATACACAGTCTGATTTTAACCAATTTCGATTTATATAATGAGACCATTTGACAATTTCAATGTGGCCATCTGTAAAAGAACTTCCCCACGATCGGACGGAGACGGAGATATCTTGGGGTGTAGTTCTCCAAGGATCAAGGATAGGCCTACATATAATGTCGGAACAGGGAGGGGACTAATAATTCTCGTTTAACAAGAAATAACTTTTAATTGAAGCATCCTTGAAGCGTAAAATAAACATTATCATAAAAACAGTGAAATTTCTTTCTATACACTTTTTTTATTGAAATTTAAATATATAAGTGGAGCCACATAACAGATTCTTCATTATCATTTAACTAAACGAAGCAGAAAAAGTTTAACATTAACATTTCAAATTAACATTTAAGAAGATTAAATGTTAATCTTTCTTATACTGATGGCCCAAATTCAGTGTTGTTCTGTGAATTTATGGCTTCGTACTTACTCGCTATTATAACAAGAGTTTAGTCTAAAAGTTTCTCTCAATGGCCTATTCTACAGAGGGTTTAACGTGGGCTAATATTCATATTATCCACTAGACATACATATTATACAATGTTGTTTAATCAACAAAATGATTCCACAACGATCACGATTTATCAAAAGTATTGCGATGAAGCCAAAGCTTTGAATAGAACCTTTGACAGAAGAGTTGCAAACAGAATGCATTGAAATTTAATATGTCTGCAGTCTTTCATAGACTTTAGACTTTACATCGAAATAGTTTTTTAAGTTAAAAAGTTTTAGATTCGCATGAAACCATCTATCATTCACTTTTGAGGCTAGCAGTTAGCTTTTAAGAATTAACAGAGCAAGGCTTATTAAAAATGAGGAAACTCATTATAAATTATACTTCGATTAACAAGCTCTAAAAAAAAAAATTAGGAGACCTTCATAAGTCTATAATGCAAACTGATTGAAAGACGAAGTAAATATATAATTTTATCTATCTTTTGTAGAACCATTTGATATTTTTGAAAGAATATAATATAGCATTAATTATAGTTATCGAGATATCCGAAAAAAATACCCTAAAAGTCATCGACTTTTCATTGCCTATCATTAAAAGTCAACTCTAAAGCCATTCTAAATTTTGAGGGGGGTAGGCTTTTAAAAAAGAATTCACCATGGACGACAGTCTACGGGTTATTAAGAGCTCCGGACGCGTTCAGAATCGAAAGGTGTCATGTTTGAGATTAATAATGTTATTGATATATTTTTAGGTCAAAAAGTATGAATAGCGATGTCTAGCTATACAGAAATATTGGTTAGAAACATGTTAAAATAATAATAATAATTGTTCTCAGATATTAATTATTAGTCCGCTTTCATTCCGCAATCATCATATTATAATCTCTAGTAACGAGCGGGCAATATGACTATGGATTTTCATCAAAAACCATATATTTCATCACTATGTGACAATGTGTTTAGTGCAAATATTAATTTGACCATTGAACAATTGTAAAAAGTATATTATCGGCATTAACATCTGTATATATAAACTTAAACTTCTATATAAACAAGACCTTTACTACGGCCAATAGAACCAATAAGAAGGGCCAATAGAGATCAATAAGAAGGGCATATAGAAATCAATAAGAAGGAAAATAGAAATCAAAAAGAGAGGCCAATGGAAATCAACAAAAAGGGCCAATGGAAATGAATAAGAAGCGTCAATAAAAAAGGTCAATGGAAATCAATAAAAAGGGCCAATGAAAATGAATAAGAAGGGCCAAAAGAAATCAACAAGAAGGGCCAACTGAAAGCAACAAGAAAGACTAATAGAAATCAATAAAAAGAATCAATATAAATCAATAAAAAGGGCCAATAGAAATCAACAAAAATGGCCAATACAAATCAATAAGAAGCGCCAATAGAAATCAATAAGAAGGGCGAATGGAAATCAACAAGAAATGCCGATCGATGGAAATCAAGAAGAGCCAATCAACAATAAATGCCAATATAAATCAACAAAAAGGGCCAACAGAAATTACCAAAAAAGGGCCAATGCAAATCAATACGAAGGGCCATTTGAAATCAATAAGAAGAGCATATCGTAATCAACAAGAACAAAGCAGTCAACTATATAATCATCCATTGTTGTGCATCTAACTATATTAATGTAGTTCAATTTATAAGCATAACATAAAGCGATGGATAATGATAAAATAGTTATCTATAAATTACACTATTTTCTGGTGTTATTATGCTAAGAAATTTAAACCATAAAAGTATAATGCCCGTTTTATACATTCACGCAAGCGCTTTTATACATACACGCAAGCATCAAAAACCTTAAATTTAAGAAAATTC
>JAQIXG010005711.1:0-11143 GCA_034700105.1 Oconnorella tubifera | reverse complement strand
ATTGTTTCAATATGATTTTTAACCCCCCCCCCATTAATGCACTAATTTGTTAATAAATACTTCTAGATGCTTTTATTAATGTATATTTTTTTGTTTCAGAAATAAACCTGAAACTGTTGATATTACAATAGCAGGTTAATTTGCTTTCAAATTTACATTATATAATTTATGATAAATCTATGATAACTGTAGCTTAATAATATCATATGTATTAAATAGCAATTTATATTAATGATATATTTTTAAGTATCTATATTTTGTTTCTTAAATTGAACTGATGTATTTTTAATATGTTTAATATTTGAATAATGTAATATTTCTAATATGTTTAATATCTAGTTTTCCTACCGTAAGATGAAAGTAACTTTTTTAAAAGTTGTTGGAGTATTATTTTCTAATCTTATAAAATCGTTTCTGATTTTTTTGTTTCTGATTTTTTTAGATTTTGACGGAGTTCTTTTTCATATTTCTAACCCTGATGCCGCCCAGAAATCTAAAATACAGGTGAGAGGGAAAGATGGTAGATTATAGATTGTTTATTCGCAAATTGCCTACAATTATAATACAAACAAACGAAATACAAAAGAAAATCAATATCAATTAGTATTAATAGTGTCCAATCTTATTTTAAATGAAATATGGACAGCAAATTTTAAATTTTACAAAAAGTATTACATAAAGATTACGCAGATTCACTACGACACAAATAATGATGCATTATTTAGTAGTTTTCTTTATATTAAGCAGAGAATTAAAACTGTTTGAGTCGATTAAATGCTGCTTTTTACGCAGGTTTCAATATCGTTAAAGTTTTACAAAGATCTCAAAGAGCATGGGGCGGATGAACTGATTAAGAGAGAGTATGGAGCATTTCTAACAACCCCTGAAAATGGTCTTGTTGTAGATTAATTTTTAAGTTATTTAATTGAGATTTTAGGAATGTTCTGTTACGAATTGAATGATTGACTGATTACTGATATATAGTCAGTCAATGAATCTGTTGATTCATTGACTGACTATATAACTGACTGGTTGTCTGACTACTGATTGAAAAACTGGCAGATTGTTTGATTGACTGACTAGCTGACTTACTATTTGATTGACTAACTGTTTGACTATTTGATTTAATGATTAACTGACTGTTTGTCTGACTATTTGACTGATTGACTATTGACTGTCTGATTGACTGACTTTTTAACTACTTGATTGACTGGGTATGTGATTGACTGATTAACTGACTGTCTTATTGACTATTTGACTGACTGATTATTTTATTGACTGACTGACAGAGTGAGTGACTGATTGACTAATTAACTGTCTGATTATTTGAATGCTTGACTATTTGGTTAACTGACTGATTATTTTATTGACTGACTGACTACCTGTCTGCCTGACTCTAGGCTACAATGTCTCCCTACTGTATGACTTGGATAAGGTCCCGTCCAATCACGAAGAAGTCAGTAAGAACGCCGGCTTACTTAAACGCAACTGCTTCGCTTCAGTCTTTGAGAAATACTTTGAGTTCCAGCAGAGGGAGGATGGGAGTCAAAAGAGAGCCGTTATACATTATAGAGAAGATGAAACAATGTAAGTAGACGCGTGCTTCCTACTTGCTTTATGTCACATCGGCACAAGCAAGAGCTTTTTGTGTTTTAATGACTGTTAGATTTTTTCACATGTATGTTAGCAGGACCATTATTTTGAATAGCATCTGAATGTCTCGGATTTAAATCAAAATATTAAAATTTATTACTTTTGTACTAATGACGGTTTTTTTTACTTTTAAGGTATGTAGAGGCAAAGAAGGATCGCGTTACCGTTATCTTTAGCACCGTTTTTAAAGACAGTGATGACATCATCATCGGTAAAGTTTTTATGCAGGTCGGTTGGTCTTTTTTTTATAAATTCTTGTATCGCCTTTCCGATAGTTTTACACTCGATTAAGCCGTTGCGTTATTATATCTGAATGAAATAAAATGAAATCCGATGTAAATCAGTCTTAATTTGTCAATTTAAATGTTTATTTTATAAATCTGGTTAAAAATTAACTTTCATATTATTTCTATTCACCTCGCAAAACTTAATAGCCGCATTTGTGCTGATGTGACATTAAGAAATGAATTTTTGTCGCTTGCGGTATTGAAATTTAAATTTTTGTCAGGAGTTTAAGGAGGGGCGTAGACAGTACCAGCAGGCCCCCCAGGTCTTGTTCAGCCATAAGGAGCCCCCCATGGAGCTACAGAACACTGATGCTAAAGTGGGGGACAATATTGGATACATTACTTTTGGTAAGTTGTCGAATTTGGTAAGTTGCCAATATATTTGGTAAGTTATAATTATTGGGTGTAATAGTCAAGTATGAGTAGAGAGTATGTATTATACAATATTTATGAAGAGTATTTGATGCATTACTGCTTTATTATTATTATTATTATTGAAAAGATGGATAGTTTCTGTCTCTCGCATAGCCAGGATTCAGGATAAATGTTTTTTTTAAGGGGGGAGGTTGCAACCCATTAGTCTATGATAAAAAAAATTACCTGACTTCCATGAATTTTGAATAGATTACAAAAGTTTTTGATAAAATATCGTTTAAACTAAAATAACGTATAATTCTACTGATTTCATTACACAGTAGTTTTCAATTATCTTTTTTAATTTATTATCAATAAAATTTAAGATTATTTTAAAATTGAGTTTTTGAAGTCTAAGCGCATTATTTGTTGTTTGTTATTTAGTATTGTTTCCCCGACATACAAGTGCCGCAGCAAAGGATAATACGATAAATCTGATCCATACGCTCAGAGATTATCTGCACTATCATATAAAGTGTTCAAAGGTAAAAGATATTCTGAGTTTATTTAGTCAAATGAATTTGGTTTTCGAAACGACTTTCAACTTTAGCAGACAGCTCTTTCAGAATTTTTTTATTTGTAATACTTTTAAATAGAGATTTGAAAATTTGTAAAGAGAAGTGTTAGGTTAGATTATTTTATTTCGAGGCGAATTAGATTGAGTTTCTAATTTACTATTGTTTAGTAAATAAATGTTACTCGATAAATTATTATCATTAGAAAAATTGACAGCTTATTAACTGAAAGAAAATAAGAGAATTTATCTAATGTAAATGTACATTGAATCAATTAATATATTATTTATTCATTTATTATTAATGAATTTATTATTTATTAATTTACCATTAAACTGAATTTATTTATCCGTTTTTATCCTATCTTTTATATACGCTGAACTTTAATGCTAGGCGTACATTCATTCTCGAATGAGAGCCAAGACGAGTGACTTATTGAAAGTATTGAACAGAGCTAAACCAGAGCCTAAGAATGTGGAGAAGAAAACCATCAAGTAAATAACATTTATACAACTTTATAAATAAAGTTGTAGTACATCTAGATTATCTTTTGAAGTGACAAAGATTATGCAGTTGAATTAGTTATTGAACTGGAATAAGCTACCTGATCACCTGCGGATCAACCCAAGCCTCCATGATTTCAAAAAGAACTAAAAACTTTTTTATTTAATAAGCCCATTGGTATGTAGCAAGATTCACTTTACCCGCACCTACGATTCATACAGGGGCAACTCTGTATACGCACGGGTGCGTTATAAGTGCATATACATACATACATACATATATAGGTAGCTTGCTCAAGGACGCAGCAGGTCATCAAGTTATTAGTATTTTACTTTTAGATTATTTTACTTTTAAAATAACGCACGCTTTTAAAAATTATTTATTTTGATTACAAATAAAGCGATTTATTATCTAAATATGAATTATTTTCTGTTTTCAGGGGCACTGCATTCAAAGCCAGTTAGTTACTTGACTGCTAGACATAAGATCAAAGTTGACAAAAACTTTTATCTATTTCCAAACATCAAATTTCCACTATCTTTGGAAATCATTCCAGCTTCTTTGTAATGACTAATAATCTCTATTTTTTAGACGAGCACTGCTTTTAAACTTTCTACTGCTGCAAACTTTATATTATTATAATATTATAATTATTATTATATAATGCTTTTATGAATGTTGATGTATTAAAATGCCTGATAGATAATGATATGTTATTATGGGTTTAATTGATTAATACTTAGACACAAGATAAAAAACTTTAGAATTGAGAAAAGGGTATGCCGGACTGTAAATTACACAAACCAGACAATAAAGTATAGGCTGTATTAATAAGAACTCCATCAATACACTGATAAATTATACACTACAGTAATTATAAGTTAACATAATGGTAATTAGTTTCAAAGTATCAAAATTATAAAATAAATTGAAGTATACACAATAAATGTTAAATTGCAACAATTCAATACAATATAATTATTAAACCTACTTTATCAGTTTTAGTCAAACTGGAATTTAGATTTTAAATATTTACATAACCATACCACTAATCTTAAAACTCGTATTTTAAATATCAAAACCAATAATATCACTTAAAGTTAGCATTTAAAATCACAAAAGCAATCATCTTAACACTTAAACTCGACAATTCAACTTCAAATTGAGATATCTTGCAAATCTCTCTCTCTTAATCTATCCAACACAACTTTTTGCTCCTCAATCCTAACCCTTTTGTCTTTCTCAATCTCTGCCTGTCTTCTTCTTGTAAACAATGACTGCATCGGTGCAACTGCAATATCTCCCTTACACCTTTCCACACGACTCTTTCTTTCATTTCCCTCTGAACCCGTTTCTTGAATTTTCTCCCCTTGTACATTTGAACAAATTTCACTCAGGTTCAGCGATTCATTTCCATTTGTTTCTGGCTGAGGAATGTAATATTTTTTGTCCAAATTCAAAGGGAGGCTTTTTCGTCTCTCCCTCTCTTCAGTCTTATTCCTAATCATCTGGGCAGTGTCTAATTGTTTCGCTTTGGCTGCGTAAAGTCCAAGGCGTTCTGCATCGGAAATTTGTTTTGGCATTCGTTCGAATTTCGGAACATCCTTGGAAGTTTTAACTTCAGATGTTTTTGGAATGGCATCATCTAGTTTTGATAGTGACGAATGATTGATGGAATTTTTGGCAAGTTGTTGAGTAACAAGAGGTGGGGTGGATAGTGTTCTAGGTTTGCTCGATATATCTTGACTGTGTTTGCATGGTATTGGATTCTTCGATTTGTGCAATAAATTTTGCTGAGAGTTTAATACAATTTTGGACTTGTCCGAAATAATTGGTTCATTTTGAGCAGAATTATGTTCGGGTTTTGATTTTAATGAAGAAGAATTATTATTTTGTGTTGTTTTAATTACTGACTTTGCAGCATTTTTAGAGTCAGTTTCAAGAGAAATATATTCAGCTGCAGAGGATAATTTTTGCTCTTTATCTAAATCAGGATAATTACACTTTATGTCATTTTTAATCAAGCTTTTTACAGTTTTAGTGCTATCAGATTTCAGAGTGGTTAAAGTCAGTGTCGAATTTTCTGATTTTCTTCGTAGATCTTTTAAGTTTTCGGATACAGTAATATCATGTTGTTGAAATGATTTATTATTAACATTCTGTTGAGGCAACGTGACACTTTGAGATAATTTATTAACTTCTTTGCATATTGTAGCAGCACTGCTATTAGATTTAGTTTTTGTTTCGTGAGCTTTCATATTAATCCTTGCATTGTTGAGAATATCATTTACTAAACAGTTCTGTGATTTATTCACACTATCCGGTGTATTGTTTGGATTATTGATTTTATCTGCTGATGTTTTACTCGCTTTCTCTCTTTCTTTGCTAGTATCTTTAATTGACAGTTCACTTAGTTTATTTATTTCAATTCTATTACTTTTATCTTTAACTGATATTAGACTTTTGGCTTCTGTAATATTATTTTTGTGTTTAGTTTTTACAATATTCTCATTTCTGATTGGATCTTCCTGCATCAAAACATCATTTTCATCATCATTATCGTCAAGTTTGGCAACTTTAGCTTTTTTCTTATAATCATCCAGCGATATCTTTCTCTTTCTGCATTCCTTTTCTTGATTATCTCTCGATCCAGGTTTCACTTTGACATCCCTAGATTTCAGCAAGGGAATTTTCCATTTCTCATTTAGAGCCCTACCCTCGCAAATATCATTTGAATTTGCCTTAACGGGCGATTTTTTAAGTAAACTAGTCTTTTTGAAATTAGTACTTTCAACATTTGAATCGATTCTTTTTATAGTTTCAACTTTCAAGTTGGCTTTAATTGATGAATTGTTTGACTCTGTAATATTATTTCTTGGATATTTATGCGTAGACATCATTTTCAAGAAATCATCTTTGGATAACAACTGAACTGAATCCTTTTTTTCTATGGGAACAATTTGTTCCCGAGTTAATAATTCTTTACGTTGTTGCTTTAATTTGTTTGCGTTGACAAGATCGTTCAATTTTGCATTCCAAATTGAAGTTTTCGATTTGGTAACAATTTTCTCACCATTTCTTGCTTGTTTTGCTTCTAAATGGATCGAGTTTAATTTCTTTTCCGTCGATAAAACATCTTTCTGTGAATCTTTTGTTTCTGAATTCTTTCTTTTTAATTCTTTACCCAATTCACTTTTACTCAAATTGCTATCACTACAGAATGCCGTCTCATCTTTTTTATTTCCATCACCATCAACTGGTCTTACTACCGAAGTATCTAATTTACTACCATTTGCAACAGTCTTAGCTAATAACATAATCAAATCAGATTGGGACGGTGTAATTTTCTTTTCAATTGTTTCTGGATTGTTTTTAACTATCAAATTTTTTTCACACACCGAATTCTTTTGCCCACATTTATTTTCAGGAATCAACTCTACACACTGATAATCAAACTGCCCGCACACACTCTCAACCTTCTTTGAAACTTTCCCAGTCTGTACTTTCTCTTCCTTATTCTCCGCATTAATCTGCATTTTTACCTCTGTCTCAGTAATTTTTATATCAAATTTTTCTGTTTTCGATAAATCTATCGAGTCACCCTTTTGCTTAATTATTTCAAATTCTTTACCGTGAATCAACGTAATTAACTTCACTCTTCTAGGCTTTTTTACTGCATCCTGTGAGTCGGATAAATTACTTTCTTGGGATCTTTCCGATACACTCTCTTTGCTAGCATTTTCTTCAACTGGAGAACAACCTTTAATCGTATTATCAGTATTAATCTTATCGCAATGAATTTTGTCAATATTAATCGATCCATCAACATTTTCATACGATTTCACGGCATCTGAAAATCCGTGATTTTCATTTGTAATTGTTCTCATATCTTTAAATACTGTACTTCGATTTCGTTTTTGACTTAAATGTTTATTTACACTCCTTTTATTTGGCTTTAAATCAGGCATTTTTTCAACATCAACTACTTTATTATCCACCACACAACTGCCAGTATTTGGTCCAATTGAAAAATCCATCAAAGCTGACTTTTTCAAATTTTCCGAATCAGAATGAATAACCTCACTCGTTTCTTTTGATACTTTTGTCGATTCGGCAAAATTTTGCAAATTGATATAAGAAATACTAGACTTTATTTTATCAAGATGAACACCATTTTTCACACTAGACACATTATTTAACACCTTCACATTATCTTTCACATCAACTTTAACATCATTTACACGTAAACACACATCTCTCTTTGCCAATTTACTATCACACACTTTATTATTACTAACAATATTTTTAGTACCATTACAATTTAAAGATTCAGACTCTTTCTCCATATTTGAACTGTGAAATATTTCATTTTCAAGAAGCATAAATTCCTCTCTCTGTTCAACTGACGCCTGGTGACTAAAACTATCGGGTGACATGTGATTTAACATGTTGACTATACTGAGAGGAGACGCTATTATTGTATCGTCAACATTATACAAACACGATGAGGAGTCAGGAGATGATGTTATAGATTCAGGCAGGTTTTCTTCCTGAACAATTTTTTTATGTTGATTTTCTAACGTTGGAGTGGATTGGTCAATGTTGATAGTGGATTGATTTGTATTAGTAGGAAATTTAGATATTTCTATTGAATTCTTATCAGTCTTGTTTAAATCAACAGTCTTGCTTAAATCCTTATCACTCTTATCAAACTCTTTATCATTTTTGTCTAAACCCTTATCAATCATATTCAAGCAATCATCACTCATATCATCAACTAAAACTTTATCATTCCTCTCTGGGCAATCATCTAAATTTCTTCCATTCCTCTCTTCAGTATCATTCTTGCATAAATCCTTATCAAAATTCCTATCATTCCTATATAATACCCGTCTGTCCTGCTCTCCTACTGTAAATCCCTCTACAGTATCATCAGTCCTATCTAAGTCCTTATCAATCCTTCCTAAATCATCATTTCCTTTATCAATCTTCCGCAAGCACTCCTCCACACACTTCACCCCACTCCTATTCCTACTCCGCTTGTCCTCTATATTATCCTGCAGATCACTGGAATTCAGATCCAGATCAATCAGCTCCAAGGATCTATCCAACAGATCCACATTCAGAGAAACCGAGGATATAGAACAGTCCGGAAAAAAAGGAATACAGGAATCAAAATTCCTAGCCACAAAGGAATGATCTAATAAACCAGTCCTATTTGTACTAAGGATTGAGGAATTAAAATGATCCCCAGTTTCATTTTGATTGAGATCGTCTAACAGAGGTTCTACTGCGGTAGAATTATCAGAAGATTTAGAATTAGAGCGAAACGATGCAAAAGAAGGTTGCTTGAAATTTTGCGAGTTTTGAGTTGACGTGAAAATAAGTTGATTTTGTGACGAAAGAAAATTTACGGGTTGTGAAATTGGTATTTTGTTTGAGATAGACTGTTGTGGAGTATGAAACATATGTTGTTCATTTATAGCTTGTGAGTTGTGCGATATATCAGTTGCAACTGTTGCATTAGTTGCAACAGATCGACAACTATTAGATAACTGCACAACGGTTGCCACTTTTTCAATCGTTGCATCTGTTGTACAATGCAATGTATTAGACAACCGTTGTGAAACTAATACATCAGTTGCAGCAGGCAACAGTTTCTCAAAAGATACAACCGATGAACACTTTGATATATTATCCTGTTCATTGATTCGCATTATTTCTTCTTCTTGAAATAATTCTCTTCCTGTTGTATTTCCTAAACATTTCCCTTGATCAGAGGAAATGGAAGAACTTCCCATGTTTCCCATATTTGATACTATACAGTCAGGTACTAGGGAACATAGCTTCTGTTGTGTACTATCTCTTATATTTAGACCTTTAATTTTAAGCATTCGAGTTACATTTTCTTCCAAATCAATAACTTGGCAAGATTCAACTGAAAATAATTTCCTATTGATATCATCTTTAGAAAGATGACAGCTACATGTGTTAAGCGATTTTTCATTCAGCATTTGAACTCTGAAATTAAATGATATTATCTTATTTTTAATTGCTAAAACTCAAAAAACGCAATATAATTTAAATAGATAGCCAGTACACAGTTATAATTGTAATCATTTGATTTTAAAATAAATTAAGGATGGCATATAGAACTTTTCTACTAGAAAATATTGTACTAATTCTCTCTTCAATGTTTCATGCAGACCTTTGTGTACTTTATATAAACTTATTGAATCTAAAAGTTTATAAAATAAAAAATTATTATTATTTATTAAACAAATAAATACTCAACTGTTCCTGTAGCGCTATTATTTCTTTGTCTCTCTTTTTAACTTCATTAAAAGCGACGCGATGCATCGACAGCATGTTTCCTATTAGATTCTCATGTCGTGTTGAAAGTCTATCGTGTTTTTCTCTCACGACATCTAACTCTTGTTGTATGACATGAAGTTGCTGAGTTAATTCTTTATTGATTACACCCAAGGGCTTGGGACGCTTTAAAATAAGTTTTTGTTCAATGTCACATCAGCACAAATATGACTATATTAAAAAAGTTTTTTGTTGTTAAACGTCACATCATCACAAATATAAGTATATATTGACATGATGTGTAGAAGAGTTAATGACTTGACACTTGATCGTTATAAAAATGACATATTTGATAATTCAAGTTTAATGTTAAGATTATCAAATCAAAGTTAAAGACTGTACAAGTAAAGACTATTGTATAAGTATAAGAATACTTTTATGAATAATTTAACCAATACATGTTTCATGATATCGGTAAAGCATCGCATTTAATAGAAATAAATAAAAGCAACAAAATCTGTAATTTATACCTTGCGTTTCGGAGGCTCCGCCATTTTCTTTCAATGAAGCAGAAATCTAGAAGACGGTACTAATAAATAGTTTCTGATTTAAACATATTATCGTGAAGCTAAACACCTGAAAAAAATTCTAACTGCTACGAAGTATTTAAACTCTCACAAATTTCATTACAATACAAATAATAAGGTACAAAACCGTATATTCCCAAATTAAGTAAACGCAATAAGGCGGGAAACATTAAAAATAGCAAACTTTTATTTATTAATCTGTTTACAAAAAATATACAAACTTAATCAAAACTAGGATAAATACATAATCAGAAGACTTACATTTATCAAAAAAATTAACGGAAATTTTAATTTAACTGGAATTATTAAATTAATATTTTTAATTTAAAATTAATTTTTGCTTTATTTACAAAACAAGCAGAGTTTCCATTTATCAACTTTTCTCTTTTTCATTTTTTGTTCTCAGTAATAAATTTACGAAAGTTATGTATTTTACGAATTTAATGTAACTTGAAACCGTGGCTTACCGTAACCGTAACTTGAAAATAATAATAGCGAATATTTACAGTAATTAAGCGTATGGAAAGTACCGCTTAAAATTGTCTTCATATGCAAAGCATAATAAGAGTAAGAAATAACTGTGAGAAACTAGCTTAAAAACAAAAATGCTAACTTTTCGTTATATTAATTAGTTATCTAACGCTACCGGTGTATTTCTCAATTCCTTAATTAAAATTAGAAATAATATCTTTCATCAATTATGAAAACCTCATTAGGCTCATTTTATCATAAAATTCATTTTTGCATAAAAGCCCTAACTTAATTAAAGCGGTGCATACTACATTATATATTGCGTGATACTACCTTAAGATTAACCTACTTTTGAAATGAAAGCACGAGACTGAGTCTGAAAGTTATAGTTATCGCGCCA
>JAQIXG010005710.1:0-11143 GCA_034700105.1 Oconnorella tubifera | reverse complement strand
TAATTCACATTTATTATTAAGATCTTTTCTTTTTTATTACTAAAATCACAAAATAAAAGCAATACAAGATGATAGCTGTAGTATTATAGAATGAAATAAGTATAAAAATAGCAAAAAATATAACAAAAGAATTGAAACATGAATACGAATAAAATGTAAAAATTATACAAACAGTTTCTAGTCAGACTCATCAATTACACTTGCACTCAGGGTGCAGCCAGAGAAAGAAGAAGCATTATCAACATGAATGATAATAGATAGATAACAGATATTTTTGTTATTTCTTGATTTTACTGTATAACATGACACAAAAACAACCAATATGAGTTCCAAGCGATTTACTGAGATCAATAGTCCGAGACCATTTACATTTCCTTTTCCCATTTACATTTACAATATGATGATTCCCAGGGGCGTCACTAGGGGAGTGCGGGAGAGGCGGGCCGCCCGGGTGACACCATCACAGAGGGGTAACACGAAAATCTTGGACTGAAATTTTCCTCCGAAAAAAAGAAATAATAATTACACAAAAAATAAGAAACTGTTAATGAACTATGAATGGGCGGAATTAATCGAATATTTCCTTCAAAAGATTGTAAAAGAAGCAAGAAGCGAAAAAAAAAAAAAAAATCATCACTTTGTTTTTGGAGGAAAATTTCGGTCCAAGATATTGTTATTACTATTATGTTCCTTTTATCCTCCGCAGAAAACAAATACTGGCGCAGCTACTGGGTGACACCATGAGCTACCGCACCGGGTGACACCAACCCTTGCGACGCCACTGATGATTCCCATTTACAATATGATGATTTTATACATAATCCTTTACACATGGAAGAGTTATATAAATTTACTCACTCGATTATCACATAATAGCGTTTACTCTTGGACGTGCTACACTTAATCACATTACCAGTTAATCATCTTACACCTGAACCCACTGAATCATGTTCGTGTTCACCGAATATGAGGATGCCACGAAAATTATATCCTAGAAATGATCCCATTGAGTTAGCAGAAATCAACATTCCGCTGGACATGAAGGACCTGTACGCAAAACAAGTTCTACAAAATGAACTACATGCTATCTTTCAGTGTCTTTCATCAACGGACCCAATGAACATTTCTGACAGCCACACAATGAGACTTGCAGGAAGAAAATAAACAAGGGCACATTCGTGTAGAGTTGCCTTAGCTTGTTATAATATCCTGTACTCATTCCGTTTAATAGATGATATATACTGTTCAAAATGAAACAGACCAGTTACAATATCATATTTGTATAACAACGTAAATCAGATTAGGACGAGTTAGGTGCAAAAAGATTTCAGTCTAAATAGATAAAAGACTATACAGACTTATTTCTATAGTTATAACCCTAAAGTATTGATTGCTAGCATAGATATGTTAAGAAATTTCGTGTCTACCCCCCATCAACTTTTTAAAATAATTTGTGAAATTTATCAAAGTTGAAGGGCAGTAGGAAAAAAATTTATCAATATTAAAAAAAACTAAATCAATATTATAAGAAACAAATGAATAATTCAGAAATAAAATAAATGCTAAATATTTTTAATATTAAAAACTTTTTGTTTTGATGAGCGATAATATAACTAAGTTACTAAGCTCTAGCTTTGTTGCTATCGGGTGTCACGCACAGTGGCTATTTATAGAGCAGTATTTACATGTAAAATCGCTCACAAAAAAAGTTAAAATCATTCATCGTTTAGACAAAGTTACCAGGATGTAGCTATATGGATTTATTATATCATAAAGAGAATATATGCAAAACTTGTTGCTTCTACCTATAGTTTGCACAATGTAGATTTTTGCAGATTAATCTGCCGCACTATGTAGGCAGCCAGTACATCAATTAATTTGTTCAATTAAATAATATATAATATATTATAAAAGACTGATTTATGTCGTTCATAGAGTTACGATGGATTAGGGTTAGGACTCTGACTAACGTTAACGCTATAAAACACGGACAGAAAGTTATTTATTGTTATCTGTATATATTTTCAGCTATCAGTGCATATTGGTAATTATTATTTGTTGAGCGATACTTGAAAAACCTTTGATGAAAACTTACAATTGATCCCCGAGTGCCGGATAAATGTTTATGGCTGTTGGGGAAATTGATTTACGACGGAGTTGATAGAAAACGATTTGGCTAAAATAGAGTGAAGCTCAGTACTAAGCGTTTTTAAATTAGAATAACTATAACCATTTTGTGCCGAGACGTGATAACGAAATTTAATAGCTGTTATATTATTACTTTCAGCCAGTGCTTTCTAAGCGTGCGGCCGTGAAAAGAGAAATATAAAAATCTATTAGAAAATGAAGAAATAATTAGAGAAAGAAATATTTAAATTATCAAAAAAATGCAAAGAAATAGAATTATGACATCGTAGGGTATTCGTTAATTAGGTCCACTGTGGGCAATTGCATGCAAATGAATGAGATGCTGAATGAATGATTCTTATTGAAGGAGGTTACCGATGATTAAGATATTGATAGAATGCTGTCACGTCTTTTTTTCTTGCCATCTCTTCTTTATGGTGTAATAAGAAATAGACTTTCATCTCGCCGTCATTGGTTTGATAGAATTGATAATACTGTTATACTTGGTGCTCTACCATTCAAGTCTATTCTACCTCAGGTTGGTCACCTACTTTGTGTTGTGTGATACTGTTTGCATTTCAATTTCTTATCAATATAATGTAAATTTAAATTATTATTTTAATTCATTGTTACTTTCTCTATTTTGACTATAAGTGCATTGGGTGACAGGTGCACAGAGGTAGTTTCTTAACAGAGTCATTCAGTTTATGTAGTCATATGCAATGACTCTTATGTAAGATATGTAAGAGTCATATGCTGTCATATGCTGTGACTCTTAGATTTATTGTTAGGTAATGCTAAGTAATAAAAGAAGACATTTCGTTGTTGAAAGAAAACAAACTCAATCAGTTTCTGTTGTGTTGATTAACTGTTTATACTGTTTGATTAAATACAATAATTTTTTTATTCTATCATTTGTACAGTTGATATCTCAGAATGTTAGAGCGGTTGTTAATTTGACTGAACAATTTGAGACAAGATTCTGGGTTCATACTACTGAGGTAAATATTATACCAAGTTTATTGTTAAAGTTATTAGTTTAGTAGTAAGTATATAATCTTAACTAGGTGCTGACTTGTTAAATTTAAAGATGAAATAAGTAATTTAACACCCTCTGGTCAGTGGCGTAACTACCATGGTAGCAGCTGCGGGGCCTGGCCATGTGGGGGGCCCGGCCAGACCAAGAATTAAACAAAAAATGTCAGCCAAAAATATAAACTTTAAATATTTAATAAGTTTCACGCTCTATGGCCTTGTTATTGGGCTCATTTAATTTTCTTTGCAAGACAATTGTTGTACAAGTATTACCATTGTGCCGCTTGTGTTTACGCACTGATTCCCTGCATCTTGCTAAAATGCAAAAAAGTTTTGAAATGTGAGATTGCATGACTAAATTGTAATCTCACATTTAAAAACTTTTACATTGAAAAATTTATTTAGAATTAAGATTAAAAGTTCTGAAAACTGATCATACTTCGTAAGAGATTTGCTTGACTTCTGTGATTATCTTTAAAACATTAAATAAGCTCAACAACATCTAAAGACTTAGAACTAAATAATGTTTTACCTATTGCTTATCAAAGTACGGCATCAATACGACATGTTCAATTCTACTATATAATCAGTGCCCTTTAATCCTGACTAGGCTGAAGCCTTAAGGTCCACCAAAAGAAGGGGTCCATCATAAAAATTTTCACAGGAAGAATGTTCTTAAATAATGTGTGAAAAGTGAATTATTAAATAATTGGTAACCGTCAAATCGTTTTTGTCCACCACAAAATTAATATTTTGCATACATTTTTTTTAACTTCAAATTCCAACATAATATATTGGAATTGGAATTACATTATATATAATATATTGGAATAAAATTCTTATTAAAATAAAAATATCATTTATTTTGTATTATCTCTCTTTCTCTCTTACCTAGCAACTATGTACTCCATTTTTTATCTACCTCTCTATAATTATCCCTCTCGTGAGAGAGGGGGTATGTTGAGGGGCCCAAAGAAGCTTGAAGCCTAGGGCATCAGCATGGATTAATATGGCACTGTTTGCGGGTTGCTGTTTTCAGCTTGATGTGAGCATGTCCATGAATTTTATCTAGTCTGTCATGACTGACCTCAAATATGAACATCTACTTAGTAACTTGTGGGGGCCCGTGTAGAAAAGCTTGCTGTGGGTCCCGTGATGAGATAGTTACGCCACTCTTCTCTCTTATCTTACTATTAACAACATAAGAAAATTATTTTATTAAATGAAAATAACTAGGATTGCTTATAAATTAAAGATATTTAAATTTTTGATATTTTTTTAATGAGCTACTTTTAAATTGTAAACTTACAGTGCAGTGTTTAGTATTTGCCCGTGTAAAAAAGTATAAAAAATATGCATACTATTTTTGTTTTTTTATGTCGTGTGGCATATTTTTTATATCATGTGTTACATAGAATTGTACACATGTATTGTAATCATTTCTATAGTGAAGTTTAACAATTGCTACTGCTATTTATAATTATAATATATATTAAATTATAAATATTTGTGTAAATGATATCTTGTATTTTTTATATAATATAATGATGGTATAAATTTTGCTACAAGTAAATTAAATGTTGAAATAGTTATTTGACAACATTTATTTACTATTTGGTTGAAATGGAAGGAATAGTTAGTCATTGGTTAAAGTATAAACAAACATAATTAGTAGTTGTTAATAGTGGTTGAGGGTAACAATGACTTTAATTCTGAAATAACTTGATTTCACAGCAATAGATAATAATATATAGGTATGCTAGAAGAGTATGGAGAAATAGTTGTAGCAGTGTCAAGTGATTACATGTAGCATCAAACTATACTAGCTTACTAGTATTGTGTTATGATCTATGCCGCTATACTAGCTTACTAGCTCTATGCTGCTATACTAACTTACTGGTATAGTGTTATGATCTATGCGACTACTCTTTTCATCGTGTACAGGAGTTGATGCAATACAGAATATCTCGCTTGTGTCTACACACTCGTGACTACTCTGCTGCTCCCAGTCAGTTGGATCTCTGTAGAGGCGTAGAGTTCATATTGAAACATAAACGTGAAGGACAGAGTGTCTATGTGCACTGTAAGGCTGGCAGATCTCGCAGTGCTACACTCGTCGCTTGCTATCTCATGCAGGTAACTTTGATGTTTACGATGATATGTTCATTTTGACTCAATTCTTAATGGAATGATTAATCTTAGCCAGTTCAAAAATGAACTTGAAGTGGCTAAAGAATCTGAGTAGCTGTTGAGTGTGGTCACTGGGGTCACATGGTTTGATCAACAGAAGTAATTGACCCGAGTAAGCATTCAGTGCAACTCATTTGATGGAGTTGACTGTTTTAATCAGTTAAAAGTTGTCTTTGAACCATATTTTACTTTACTATACTTTTTCTTTTGTAGAGTAGATCTGTTTTAGATCTGTTTTCTAAATTCTGATTTAACTAAAGAGTAACTTTAAAGTTTTGATGATTAAAATATAATATATATTTTAATAATTCTACAATAATAGTCTACAAATAGGCTTTTTTTAATATCCAGTCAAAAACATTTCTATACATATGGTAACCATTACAGTGTAAAATAATAAAAATCTACAAGGTGCATCAAAAAATAGCATCTAACCAAAATGCAATAATTAGACTAAAAATTAATATTTTGTAGAAGAAATCTGACAAATTTTACTTTGATATCTCAATGCTTTTTAAAAGTTATGAAGTGTCAATAATAAAACTTTAAGTTTACAATGAAAAATGTTCTTTTAACTTGAAAACGCACTTCTGCTCATTTCTGCTATTACTATGTCCATTGCTTGCTAGTCAAGTGATCACTACTCATCATTTGCTTGCTAGTCAAGTGATCACTACTCATCATTTGCTTGCTAGTCAAGTGATCACTACTCATCATTTGCTTGATAGTCAAGTGATCACTCCTCATCATTTGCTTGATAGTCAAGTGATCACTACTCATCATTTTTGCTTGCTGGTCAAGTGATCACTACTCATCATTTGCTTGCTAGTCAACTAAGTTGACAATATTAACATCATCTTTCAGTTTGTTGTGTGGTGATTGTATTTGAGATTTGATATTACATTAAATTGCATGTCACTGAATATTAATTTTGTTTAATGATGAGACAAAGCAACAAACTTTAGATGACATCTTATGTAAGCTATTATTTCAACTACAGTCTGTGTCATAAATATATAAAAATACTCTTAGTTATATTGACTTGCTGATGATATTCTTATTCTATGGTTATATATCTACTACTCCTGTCACAGAACTGATTGTCAATTTCTGTATTATAAAGTGTTTGAATTCTTTGATTATGTTGTGTGTTGTTTATGTAAACAGCTTCATGGCTGGACGCCTCGTCAGTCTGTAAAGTTTATAGCAGTAAAGAGACCACAGATCAAAATAAGACACAAACAGTGGACTGCTTTGAAATATTTCTATACTAATAATATTGCTCATTGATTCAGTGAACAATCTTGTATTGGTTTGTTACATAATTCTAACTATTGCGCTTAGGTATTAAAGCCGCTTTAACCAAAGGAAGTTGTGTAGTACTCTTTACCACGAACCTATTGTATTCTCCGCTTAGATTCTTGGTATCAATTTTATATAATTAGATAACCTCTTTGTGCTGATGTAAAATATAAACATGAAACGAGAAGGAAATTTGAAAGTTAATATGAAACCTGCAATATGTCCTCAGTTATACAAAGTCAAATATAAGATTCAATTCAATGTTATTTATTATAAATATTACGACGTTGTAATGCATAGCATTCTTTTGTCATAACTTAATATTATACGATATTTTACGCAAATTTTCTGTTTTAAAGATTTTCTAGTTATAAATACATACTATATATTTTGATAAATTATTGATAATATTAAAAGTGAGACTGCATTAACTAAAAAATATTTATATGATTGTACTTACTAGAAAAGCGGATAAGATTTCAAAGTATTTGTACTGCCTTTACTTGCTATATATGTTGTATTCTTAGATCTTGTTAGATTATTTCAGATTTTATTTTTTAAAATTTTAATCACCAGATGATAGCTCGAACATAACAAACAAAACTTTTACAATAAATGAATTCAATAAAAAAAATTTAAATCTTAAAAAATGTTATTTTCTTAAACAAGTTTTCAAGAAATCTACAGCATGTAGAAAACAAGGAATGGAGGAGAGGGAGGGGGGGGGGTGATCCATTGGAATGAGCTTGTTCTGTTTCATTAGTATCAAAATCATTATATAAAATTTGAAGCATAAAGTTGTTAATAATCCTTGTTGATAAACGATGGAGCGGAATAATGAAGTTGTTAAATAGAAAAGTTCTGCTTCTGTGAGATTTGGATTAAAACAAGGCGACTGACTTGTAAGCAAAGGAAACGATTTATAATGCAAAATGTTATTTGAAATTGAATGTGATATCTTATTTAATTTTAAATTGTTAAAATTCATAACTTTTGTCATAAGTGTGATATATTTTCTTAATATATATTCTATTTATCTTTGAAATATATTAAATAATTATCAATAGTGTTATGACTAGACATCATTTCACTTATCACTTGCTTATAAAAACTATTGTATAACAAATGAAATATAATTTTCCAATTTTATCTGCGAGATTTTATTTGATGCTTTATCAATAAAGAAATTACTACTACTAAATAATAAATAATAAAGACATTACTACTTGGGTTTTTTCTTTTTAATTAGTTTGATAGTAAAATCATTGGCAGTACTTAGTGACTTTGTCCCTTCCTTTCATAAAGAAAACCAGATTGGCTCATTCTTCTCAAAGAATAAATATATATGATTAAACCCAGAGATTTTTACTCATCACTTTGTTTCTGCATACCCACTTGTGTTACTAATATTGTTCCTCCACTTCTTTCCTTAAATTCATGAACTGTCTCACACGCACTCGCTCTAAATAATAGAGTTCAAATTTTATAAAAGTTCATTTCCTGTTTCCTCTTAAAATATTTTCCTAGAAAAAAAGAAAATCCAAACTTTTAATAACTTTTATTAGTTCAATGAACAACATGATATTCTATTTATCTGTTGCTTAATATTCAACAAGCCCAAAAAGTCCATTTAGTGATAGGGGTTGTCCATAAAGGACGTCCGCCAAGACGGGGGGGTTGTTCAAATGCAGACAACTGCGGACAAGGGGGGGGAGAGGTAAAGGACCTTGCGGCCGTCCGCAAGATTTATTTTTTATTTAATATGATATTCTGTGTTTGAACAGCTGCATGTGATGAGCAAGACTTGCAGAGCTAGCAATTCAAGTCTTTTTTAAATAAAAAAGCATTATTTATTTCTTTGTATTGAGCTACGTCATGGTGTGATGTGATCAGTGTTGTATTTTGGTTAGTACTTGGTTTAATAGTTGGTTTAGTACTTGGTTTAATAGTTGGTTTAGTACTTGGTTTAATAGTTGGTTTAGTACTTGGTTTAATAGTTGGTTTAGTACTTGCTATATATAAAACTAGAATTATTATTCTTAATTAAGCCACATGCGGACAACTGCGGACAATGGGGGGGTAGGAAAAGAGGTATTTTTTTTGGACGTCCTTTATGGACAGCCCCATAGAGTAAAACTTCACACGATTTTTATTTCATAATCATTATTATCATATACGTAAATGTCATAATGATGATATTAAAAGTCTCTTCAGATGCAAACAGTTCAATGTTTTGTGTGGAGTCAGTGAAATGATGATCCTTCCTGAGTTAATGAAATATTTCTGAAATGAAAATAATGCTTTAATGAAATATTTCTGAAGTAGACTGACACTTGCAAGATTAAAATAAGATGAATTAAATAAAAGCAAAAATAGCAAATAGCTATATAATTTATTTTGTTAATAATATTTTCTTTTAATTCATATCAATTGATGAAAGAGATAAAGTTACATGCAACTTGCAAGCCTATACAACATAAGACATTGATTGTACTAGTGTGTCTGATCAATGAAAGAGCACATACAGGCTGCAGCCAGATCAGTACCACACACAACACAATGCCATATCTGATAAAACACCTGACTGCATGCTGCTTGTTATTTTCTATTACTCGTGATGACACCGATGCAATAATTATCAAAATCTTGCTCTCCGGACCGGTCAACTGATTTAGAACAGTGGAGGAAGCAAGGGGTGATAATACCCTAGACCAGGGAGGGCAAATTGAGCCCACCCCTGCCTTAAAATATTCACAATTTTATAGCTTATACATACAACAACTGTATGTTTGGAGAGGTCAGTCAATATTTGGTAGAGAACAGAGTAAAAACAGTTAGTTATCTCATCTGTTTTTATATACAGTAACAATAAATATTATTGATGCTGAGAACAATATAGTTACAATCATCTTATATGTCAATATATCAATTTAATTACTCTACATTGTAGAGTAACTCAATAAATTACTATATATAAATATATGAAATGAACGTACAGTGTATATTACTCTAAATTATAATGATTGTATCGCTTAATAGATAACAATATCTAAAGAAGAATTATAAATTGAAGAGTGATCACCTCTGATATCATTTCTTAGTCAATGCAGCTTCTTCCAAACGATCAACAAACTTCTCAAAGATAACAAGACTTTTCTTTAATGATGTTGATTTACTATCTACAAGCAAACTCTATTTTTATTTTAATTATCATCACGTGTTTCTTAATTATAGCAATACAGTAGAAATATAAGGCCGTTCTCAAAACACTTCGAGCAATGGGGCTGTCAATCATAGTTCATCCTATTGTTTTAAGGTTAGCTGAGCCCGGAATATTGCAGCTAATCCATCTGTTCATCTAATTGTTTTAATAGCCCAGCTAATTACGGTAGCCCTAGTCCAGCTAATTACAGTCTGTCCAATAACCTGTCGAACCTTGTCCTAGTTCACAGCTATCCTACACTCTCTCAAAATAAAAATCAACACCAGCTGTACTCCGGTACCACAAAACTGGACAGCAGCTGCTGCAACAGATCTTTACCCCAACAAGCGCTCGTAATTTTCTTGCCCGCTATTACTAATCCGTGCACAAAAATCACTGCAGAACTTTGGTGCCACAAAGCTGAACAGTTAAGAATCTTTACGAAATCTGTCCCGAAGATCGTATGGACTAACGTCATTTTCGTCAATTCTTTCGTTTAGTGCAACGAAATATTTATAATGTCAAAATATTGTTTCATAAATTATGTTGTCGAGATAAACTAGTTCAGAAGTCATATGTATTCATTAATGCGAGCAAAAACATGACTACTCACTCGAGTTTTGCGCCTCTTTCATTCAAAATTTCTCAACTTTTTCACCTGATTTAGTCAAAATATTCAACCACATTTCAGGAAATTTTTTTGCTTGCATAATTAACACAAAAACACTTTAGTTTCAAAAACTGAACAGCTACAGTTGTATTTTTTAAATCCTATTTCTTATTTTGTTTTATGTATTGTTGCTTATACACATACTCACTCGACTTTTTCACCTCTTTCATTCAAAATATCTCGACTTTTCACCTGGTTTAGTCAAAAAATTGAACCACATTTCAGGAAATTTTTTTAGCTTGCATTTATCAGCACAAGAACACTTTTGTTTCAAAAACTGAACAGCTACAGTTGCATTTTTAAAACTTTATTTCTTATTTTGTTTCATGTGCTGTTGCTTATACACGTCATGCGAATAAAATATATAACACCGTTGTCAAAAGTTAGATTACATCAGAAACTACATTCATCAGCGAGAAATAGTTTCACTATTTTCAACTCTATACAAAATTAATTGTAAATTGTTGACTGGTTGGTCTAATTACTTTGCTAAAATTCACTTATTTAATCTTTTAAGAGTTTTCATTTATTTACAAATAACAACGTCTCAATTATCTATTGTTGAAGGACCGCCTATTCTTTGTTTCAATATCACCCCGAGCTATTTTAGGAGTCGC
>JAQIXG010005709.1:0-11147 GCA_034700105.1 Oconnorella tubifera | reverse complement strand
ACCGCTGCACCGATTTTAATGAAATTTGGCATACTTGCTCAGTTTTTTACGCTGATTTCGAAAATCTAAACCATTTTGGCCGTAGCTAGCGCAGTATTTAGATTACAAAGGGCATTATATTTACTTTGCAATTGATAGTTGATAATAAAATGATTTTTCACATTTAAACATTTTCTTTTTTATGCCTGTCGTCCGACAGGATTTGCTGGTTTCGAAAATCAAAACCATTTTTAACCGTTTAAGGGACGATATCACTGATTTCGAAGACAATCGAACCACTTCAAGGAAATATATTTTTATGCCTGTCGTCCGACAGGCTTTGATGCTAGTTACCATATAATTAAGTAAAAGAAGTATTATTACTTCGGTAGTCACTTCATTACAATCGGGTTCTTCAGAAAAATCAGCCGCAGCTTCTTCTTCCTCTCTCTTCTTTTTCTCTTCTTGTTCCAGCTCTTTAATATTCTCCTCCAGTACATTGGGCCAGAAGTCTCCTTCAAAGTACGGCAACTCCGTCACGCACTTCAGATTATTGTCCTGGGCATCTTTTAAGATATCCTGCAGGAAAATTACAAATAATATTTGTAATTTGTACGAAAATTGTAAATCATAGATCATGATTTAATGAATAATAATTGTAATTAAATGTAAAGAATAAAGATCATTAATGTGCATTGATTAGATCCATCTCAATACAGACAATAAGACATTCTTATTTAATATTAAATTCAATAAAATACAACAATTAAAGAAAACATCTTACGCAATGTTTAGCTTAATGTCGCTTTAAAGTCACTCATTTATTACATTATTCGTAATATCTATGTTAGTAAAATTGTATTTGCTTTGCAATAATATTATTAATTATAATAATTATAACCATGTAGTAAATAAAATCATTGAGATCAGACCTTATAATCAACAATGACTCGATCCATAAGAGCTTTGTCTAACATTTTCTTGTACCACTCTTGTAGTTTCTTAGGTTTTGGTATTTTCATGTCGGGTGGATGACAGTGTAAGATATAATCATCTCCCTCACTGGGGGGACAAGCCCAAATGTGGGCCATCAAAAAACTGCAGAAACAGACAGAGATTAAAAATAGAAATAAATCTTGACTAATGGCCATTATAAAGTACATAACACTTAAATGTAGAACTCATTTGCATAATTAAGTATAGAAGAACATCTTTATATACAATATTCTGGAATTATTCACATCATTAATATACAATTTATTTAAACTCTGTTTTTCTAAACAATGCAGTCTGCAACTATAACCTGGTAATAGGTGTTCAATGTAATAACAGAGTATCAGCGCTAAGCACTTATTGTTGACAACATTTCTTACCAACAATAAAAATGCTGCAAATTAATATATTAACATTAAATTAAAAAACAGTATTTGCATGATTATGATTTTCTATACATTCCATAATTATTTCTGAATTATTCAACTAGAGTTAATTTATACTAAATCTGCATTCAGTAATTATTTTAATTGACAACAACTCGTTGCATATTTCTTATTGTATGTTCTTATTGTATATTTCAGACTTTAGCTAATTTAATTATTTCTACGAAACTGAATTTATGAATTTTTAGATTTAAATGAACTAAAAAGGAACCTACCCAAGAGATTTGACGTATTCCAAGTATCCAATGAGCAGCTCATGATACACAGCTGTACGTAGCTGCTTAGGCTGAAAGAAGTGCACACTGTCTAGATAGGCTATGTACACTCGCCTACAATATAATACCATTAGCGTTTATATAACATCGCAATAATGAAGTTACTACAAAATTATTCACTAAATATTTCGATTATAATACAAATGGCAGATAGTACGACTTATAAATGACTGCGGAACATGTAAAAAAGAATCATACAACATGAGATAATATAAAAAGATATTATCTGAAATAAATAAGGTATTGGATTACAGACTTTTTGTCTACAACAATTCACCAATAGACATTTGGTCTACAGCATTTGCTCTACTACAAGATTAGGGTTAGGGTAAGAATTAGAGTAATAAGTAGGGTTGGCAAATGTTGCTATACTAAATGTCATAAACAAAAAATCTATACACCAAATGACATGTAGCCAATTTTAATGAATCCCGATATTAGGTCCTACCTAGCATTAACAGGAGAACAATCAGATCCATATTCCTGCACATGCATACCAAAGAAACAAACGTCAGACCCGTCTATCTCTTCAAAAGCAAATATAGTTTTTACTCTGTACGGGACATTATCTGACATTTCACCGTTGTCCACAAACCTGGCCTTCATGCGAGGCTTTATCTGCAGAAATATTAAAATAGATAAATAAATAATTCTATATAGAGAATTACTAAAAACATAATTCCATATGCATAATTTAAGGTACAGTATAAATAAGTATACTGTTTCAAACATATAATTCCAAATGGATCATAAAACGTGATATCAATATGAAATGATTCAGTAATTTCATAAGTATACAATGTATACTTATGTTATGCTCTACATAACAAAAAAAAGAAATATTAATATTATATACAATTATTGTCAATGAACCACTTCAAACTATATTCAGTTACTTTGAAATAAGCTGCATGAACAATTAAAAAAATAATTTAATATTATAAAGTGATAAATGTTAATGCGTTCTAAATGTTCCTGTCAGCTAAAATCTATAAAGATAATCAGCAACAACGTCTCCTAGGAAAAAATGCTCTTTTTCTAACTTTCTTAATGCATTGAAAGCAAAATAAATAAATATCTGTAATGTAAATACCTCAACAGATTTATCATAACTGCTCAACACTCGTATTGTGACATCACCTGCGCCGGCGTCTTTACGCTTAAGAAATGAATTCACTCTGGTCTCTAAGTAAGTGCCCAGTTTAGTCCCAGGCAGTCCTAGAAATTAATCGGCATATAGTTACACAGTAATCGGGACAGTCAATTCGAAAAGATTTTATTAGAATCTTCAAAATATTCAAATACTAACCTTTTTTATGAGTTTAGCCTAATTCAAATAAATTTCAGAGAAAGCAAGCTTATAAAAAACAGCTTATGAACATGTCCCAGCTTTATAGTTAAAATCTTTAAACGTGATACGTCAAAAAGTTTGATTTTTAACACAATATCAAGGGGGAGGTAGATTGTGCACCCCCCTCTTATTGGTAATATCACAGATAGTACTACTGTCAGTGATACTATAAAGTATCATTTTGATTATCTATTGTCCAATAATGAATAAGCAAAAATATTCTATTTCTATCAGTATAGAATTAAATGTTCTATAAAAAGCGCATTATAATTCCAATTAAGAATATATATTATTTACCCATTTTATTATTTAATAGTCATAAACTATTTATATATTTCAGAATTTGCATAGTATTATAATGCAAGGCATACTCTTAGATGTGAATTTGTTGTCCTTGTTTTGTGTCCCATTACGTCTGTGACAGTTGGCGCATGTGAAAGGTGTACCAGGATTAATAGACTCCAAGTACAGACAACAGATCTTGTGCATCTTACGATCACACACAGAACAGTGCACAAAACTGCACAACAAATAATCTCATTCATTCGTCAATTGACAAGCGCTAGAGTTTTATATAAAGTACATAAAGTATATAAAGTAAGCCAACAAACAAATTGCACTATACTATTAAAATAATATGTACAACGGATTATAATCAATGCCGAACAAATGCTAAAGACTAAAAAATTAACAAAAAATGGAAACTGCAGAATAAAGACTAAATAAAGACTAACATGGCCGATCAATACATAAGCGTAAACAGTAATTTTTTATCTAAATAATAACAACGTGGCTGCTTACTGGGACATATAGTTTAAAAACTTTATTTTGAATATTGAAAATTAACGACTCGACTAAGACTGATGTTCTAACTACAACAAACTAATGATGGTTAGCAAGTTTTACTCACGGTTCTCGTTCAAGTTTATCATTCTTCTCTTTTACGAAAAGTTCTTTCTTTAGTTTACTGTAAAAAAATTAAAACAGTACATTAATATTAAATAATTCTACCACAGTTGACATCAGTTAGGCTTCATGATTAAATTTTCAAAAGTAAATAATATCAACAAGATAACCGCTAAATTAACACATCACTAAAGGTGCAGCAAGCCAGTAAAATATCACAAGCAAACAGGACTCAAACCCGTGATATTCAAGCTTCGAGTACGATGCCCTAGCCATTTGCAATTACCTCTTTGTCTTTATTAATTATTTATTAATAAAAACTAAAGTTAAATCATCAGTAATTTAAATGAAAGTTAAAATATAAGCTTTTTAATCTATAAGGGAAGAAGAGACTTTGATTATTGATTCTTGCTTAATGTCACATCAGCCCAAAAAGGCAATATATTAAAATGTTGCATACTGAATATATAAACATAAGCAATAAAAGCACTAGCCTCTTAATAAAAGTACAATAAATAATTTTCAATCATAAATGACAATGCAAGCGCATACTAGTACTTGCATCGATTTTCATTCTCAAGCAGAAATTTTTAATTAGACATCAAGGGATAATCTAATTTCAAAGAGCGATTAATTTTTTGATGTCTGATTACTGAAATTCAATTAAAAAGTGCAGAAATTCACGACTTACTGTCCAGGCCGTAACGGATCATCTAGAGTCTCAACATCTTGAGCTGGCATGTCAATAAAACACTTCTCACAATAAATATATCTGTAATCAACAAACAACTTCTTTTTGTACACAAATATAAGTCATAACTTCATTTATATGCAATATAAACAATGACACACAAACCTTCAACTCTAAAAATGCCATATCTCAAATTAGTTTTGCCAGCTGATGCAATTAGGAAATAAAATTTAATAAAATTTCCAAGATTTCCATGTCAAAGATTCACATTGTGAACTATACTTCTATATATTTGCTGTATATTCTATATGATTCTCATTTATTTCTTGCATAAAGTCACATTAGCACAAAAAGATAATTCAATTAGCACAAAAGCAGGTTCAAGAAGAATAAACTTACAAATTTAATAAAACAATGAGTAGACTAACAAATTAATAAATTACAGCGTTTACTTTTACAATACTACAAAGACAATTTTAATCAGAAACTTTTACGACACAAAGTGTTGACTTACCTATCGTGGTAGGTGAAGTAAATGGTGTCGCGTGGTATGGCGCAGAGCTGTTTACCGTAGCAGCATAAGACTTGTGGTGTGTAGACGTGGCGTCTGCCGCAGCAGTAACCCATGCCACGCATCACTTTGTCTATGCACGTCTCAAACGTCTCATACAACTACAACGTGTAGAATAATAATACACTAACGTCAACATTTTAAAGGTATGCTCTTTTTGCTTTGAAGTCATTTTATGACAGATTTCATGATGAGAAAAGTTAAACGTTAAATTTAACTTAACTTAATTCTGTAGCTAATAATTAACTAGTATTGATTATATTAACTACATGTCAAATGCACAAGAGCTATAAAGAAGTGTCAGTTAATCAAATTCATACTTCAATAGTAAAATAAACCCAGTCATAACTTGCCTTAGTGCAGTACTTGTAGACTTTGGAAGCCTTGCGATTATAAAGCCAAGCGTTATCAAACATAAGAAACATATCATCTATAAACTGCCATGGATTCATATACAGTCCTTCCTCTAGTTTATTACGTATTGTAGACAAGTCCATTGGGTTCTTTATTATATCAAAATAATCCTGTAATGAACAAATAAAAATGTCTTAAATATTTGTTCGTCTGGTTTATTTCAGGAGAGCAAAACAAAAATAAAAATTTAATAGTGAAATGAAATAAAGCACAACATAGCAATCAATATAAAGAAAATCCATCACAAAAATGTATTGTAGGCCTAAGGGCATTTATAAAAAAAATTCCTTATGCTTTTATCAACCCTCGGAAATTAAGATACCAGATTTAATTCCTTCAAAATAAAAAGTAGAATCATTAATAACACAAGTACTTCATTATTCACTTTAGAACTTGAAATTTTAGAAAAAGTAAAAAGCTTGGAGCATCAATTAAACTTTTACGCTATTTGTCCAAAACTAAAAAGAAAAGAATTAAAAAAATCATTATAATAAATTACTGCAAATGTTGATTGCCAAACTAAGCTATAGTAAAAATAATTAATAAAATTATTATTAATAATTAAAAGCAGAATTAATGAAGTGTATAGAGTTGTGCTCACAGGAATGCCTACAGCAATAGGATCTACAGGCAACTTGAAAGGTTCAGCCTCTAGACCAACATCAAACAACCTCTGCCAAACAGGCATCAGAGAATTCAACAATTCATCGCGTTTCCAAACTGAAAGAAAATAATACCTTTTGTAGAAACAATACCATTTCGATAAAGATATTTTTATAAAAAAATTCTATTAAATAATTATTAGTAATTAGATACTTTAAATGTCAGTACTAAACGATTCAATTTTTTAATATTAATATAGAAAAACTATTAAATCTACTGCGGACCTTTACAAAGTATCTAGGTACTCAAAAGTAATAATTCAGCATCTATATACAGTATTAGCATTACTCTACGCGTGTGTGTCACACTCAGCTTGAACTGATATTTAATAGTATCAGACATATTGTAAATGACAGAATGCAAAACTTCATTACTAACAGCAATGCGTTATAACTTTTCACAACTTACACTTTCATGATAAAAATGAGACATTGTAAAAAACTCCGACTAATAAATCAATCTTATGGTGTGAGGCTGCGGGCCAAATAAATGTGGTATATTATTAGTATTATATGATTTACGAGATATTTACAAGACCTATAATTATCTATAAATATATATTTGAATTAAATTAATGTTCATTTAATCATAAAAAAAAGAATAAGTACAATAAATAAAGATCCTCACTTTTCTTGCCACTAGGAGTGAGGTCATCATCAGCCAATGGCGAAGCTTCTTGCTTAATTGACACTTCGGCTTTAACGAGACATTTCGACGAATCAAGTTCATCGTTACAATCAACTTCATCTTTCAACTCACATCTTTCTTGTACTTCTTGTTTGAAAATAAAACTCTCTTCATCATTATCTTTAACCTGCAGTCAAATAATCATATTTTGAAATTAAATTTATTATATTCAAAAAATAAATCTTACCAATTTAAATGCTTTAATATAGCATTTCAAATAGACTTTATATCTGTTGATATTATCTGTCACCAAATATAATCTTTATTGTATTAATATAAACTTAATTTTATCAAACAATTGATTATTGTATTGATATTAAAGTTAAGAATCAAACAAAAAAACAAACAGAACCTACCTTCCTATCAATGAAATTCTTATCTTCATATAAATCTTTCTTCACATCATTTTTATCATCGTCAACATCATCATCCCAATCTTTCACTTTCATTTCAACATCGCCTACACCACACTTATCTTTACTCTGTTCTCTCATTCCTTCGTCATTTCTTCCCATTCCCTCATCATCTTCATTTCCCTTCCCCCCTGTAGCCTCAGCGAGTGCAGACAGCAGACTGCCCTGGTTCAAGTCACCTATCCCTCCCAAACTGTCGTCAAACATCGCGTCGTAACTCGGAGGCGTTATCGCTAAATCTCGCCGGGTTTCATCCATAATCTCAAGCTGTGATTGGCTAAGACAAAGCAGCTCCTTTTGTGATTGGTCGAGACTGATAGCGTCCTCGTTGTTGCTAACTGAGCAAGGAGAGAGGCTTCTAAGTAGCATGTCAGATAACGTCTGCCAGCCATGACGCGATGTATTGGTAGCATTGTGGGGTTGAGTGGTGGGTGGGAGTAAAAGTGGATCGTTGGATTGCAGAGGATTAGGGACATGCGGAATGCTGGATGAGAGCATCAGAGGATCAGCATTATCAGCCATTAACTTTTCAAACAGTAATTTGCTTTGTTGAACGTCGTCTACATGCAACGATAAAATAAATTCAGCTTTTTGTCGACAGAAAAATTGTGTCATTATAAGCAATATACATTTCACAATACAATACAACAATCTATCCATTATCAACAACAATTAAACAATCACCTTTCCCATGAATAAAATTAAATATATTCAATTTAATTAATTGAGTATTTTCAAATTCAGTATTTGTTCACCGGCTGAAGCCAAACTTGATATAGTTGAGACAGACGATTGAGCAGATAAAGAAGAGGACATCTCAGAAGTTGACTGTACTGCTGAGTCTGATGTCACTGATGATCCACTAAAGACACTAGAGGAAGATTGTGACGATTTTCTTGCCAATTCTTTCATCAGCAACTCCTTCTGAATCTTATAGATCTTCTCAGCAAGCAGATGATAATACTGTTCCTATACATTAAGATCATCAAAGTTACGTTGATCAGGTACATTAGCAACTTTAATAATACAATGTCCAGTTCATAATAAAATTAAAATTAAATAAATAAATAAATAGTAGTTTATAAGAAATAATTTTATCACTAGGGCTCAATTAAATTCAGTAGACATTACAAGACATTATGCTTCATTAACAATTTTTAATATTTTATAACGATATAAATATAATTATTTACTGAAATTCTAAAAAAAACGTAGTCACATATTACAATACATTGATACATTTTTTATCAAATATTATAAAACTATATTGACAGCATTAATGGCTTGAACTTGAAATTAATTATAAACTAATAAACGCTAACAAGAATAAAAAATTCTATATATATGCAGTTAAAACACATATATAAATTAATTTCATCAGTGCAAGAATAAATAAGAAGAGAGACCCTGCTGACGGCAGTGGTGTACATATCCATCTCAACTTTACGAGCATACTGTACGAGATCTTTCATTCTAGCGTCTCTCAAAGTCAACTTATCTCTGGTTGGAAAGATTGCTTGAACTCTAAAACAGCCGTATAAAGAGAGAGACATTCATTTCAAATACAAAAACTGTCATATCCAAAACATTCACAAAATTAATAATTATAATACATTATATTTTAGTAAACATTTTAGTAGCCCTTATATAAAATATTAAATAAGAAGTTGTAAATTACAAATTAATTATAAATAAAAACTTTTCATTATGCATTCCATTCACAATTATAAAAATATAATATCTAACTCATCGTCACGATTCCAGATACAAAGTATAAATTTGCTGCACATTTTAACCCAGTGCCTCAATAAGAAAACGCACACGCACATATAAACATATCCAATGAATTAAAAACAACTTTTAACTTTATTATCAGAAAAGTTACAGTTGAGAAATAATTCATTCTGAATTGCATCTACATCGCACATTCACGTAACATCAAATCACAACAAAATAAAATATAATAATCCAAAATTTATCTTCCTTCCACATCCATAATTCATCCAGTACTTACAATTTATGAACGAGATGATTCCTCAGATCCTCCGTCACGCTCGCATGCCAGGATCTATCCAATCCCTCTCTCACATCCCCCGCTGGATAATCCCCTAATAATCCCAAACCATAATCACTCCCCGCCCCACCTAAACCATCCAAAGATGACGGCAAATCAAATAATATCTTCTTATCACCGACGTAAGAAAACCGATTATGACTGATACCATTTGGCAATGCATGAAATGTGGCACTGGCTGGTATAGGACCACTGTTTGCTTGAACACCAGACACCACAGCGGAAGGCACCGTGGGGAGACTAGAAGCACCGGAGTAACGCAATCCTAGTCCTTGATAGGCACGAAGGACTTCCGCCTGCTGCATGCCACTCGGTGGATTGATGTCAGAAGTAGACTGCTGCGTGAAGGGTACGCCGGTGTTTGGTTTAGCGGCGGAGGCATTTTTGAGCGGAGAGCAGACGAGGCAGTCAGCACGCGTGCAGTTCTTCCAGTGGGATATGATTTGACGAGATGAGGCGCAATGTGTAACTACACACGTGTGAACATTAACAAATAATCTCATTTTTATTACCATTGAAACATAAAAGCTTACAATTATGAACTAAGTATTTTATATATATATATAGTGGTATTCAAAGTTACTACGCATGATAAAAAACTTAATTAAATTCAGCTAAAATCATCTTTACTTTCTTACACTATACCTACTCACCAGCGGCGTAACAACCTGATCATAGGCCCCACAGCAACACAAGTACGCGGGCACAATAGAATTTCAGGACTCCCAAAAATGCAACCATAAAACCAGATTCAACACTCATGACTCTTTTTATTTTTTTTTTAGTCATTATTCTTTTTTGGCACACTTTCACCGCGTAAGCTTACTACAATATTACAATTCCAATTGGAACTAATAGCTTCATAATTAATTGTTACTCACTGAAAAAAAATTATTTTGGGTTGGGCCCGGGCCCCCCAAACCCCCAGGCCCCGTAGCATTGCTGTAGCTGCTACCACGGTAGTTACACCACTGCTACTCGCCTAATGCTTATATATTCTAATACGCGTACACTTACATAAATTTATTTTCAAACTTTTTACCAATTCTCACCTGTGCAAGATTTTTCAGCACTGCACTCTGTCATGTGCTTCAGAACGCTCTTCATGGCTGCACAACGCGGCAACAAACACGGCTGCACCGGCAATCGTTTGCCATTGGACTGCTGTTGTTGCCGACGTTGGCATTTATGAGCGTGCAACAGCAAGACCAGCTGTTGCTGAATCAGCTTGCGCTTCTCGCCTAACAACACTGACGCGCTAAGTGCAGGCGCAGCGTTAAGTGATTGAGCATTTAGTGATGAAGTGCCAAGTGATGATGAAACGCATGATGGCGCAGCGCAAAGTGATGAAGAATCAAATGCTGATGCACTCAGTGATGAAGCACCTAGTGATGAAGCAGTGACCAGCACCGCATTGCTTTGCGTTTGACCATGGTCAATGCTTGACCACAAAGTAGAAACAACTGCAGAAACTGCAGAAGACTGAAATCAAACACATCATAAAATTATTACAAGTGTAATGACTTTTATAAAAGAAATTATAAAATGTAAATTAAAAAAAGACAACGTTTTCAATGACAATAAAATAATAATAAAAACACATAGATAAATAATAATAAAAACACATAGATAAATAATAATAAAAACACATAGATAAATAATAATAAAAACACATAGATAAATA
>JAQIXG010005708.1:0-11148 GCA_034700105.1 Oconnorella tubifera | reverse complement strand
TTATGGTTCTAAATGATTTGACCGGCCGATTTGTCGGGTTAATGTATTCAGGGCCGTTTTGTCGGGGTTCTATATATGATATATTATATGACATGTATTAATCTGTCATTTGTCTGTATGACAGACTATATGATATAAATCTGTCATAGAGTCTGTCATGAGACTGTCACAACAATACATGCACTTAATGACTCTCGCTTTTAAAAGCTTCTACAATCATTAATTCATTATAACAATTTACCCGTCACTTGCTACACCCTTTAGTAAATCATTCTAAAAGCGACTCGTAAAAACTGCACGCGTGTTTACAAGCGTTAACTGCATCGAGGCATCGTCTTAGCCAAGCTCCTCCCATGTAATGGATAATGCTCATTAATTAGCTAATTACATGTCGTTAGGTAATCTTAGCACTACACTAATTCTAACCCTAATTCTACTGCTAACCCTAATTCTAACTCTAATTTCAACATTAATCTTTACTTAATTTTAACCCTAATTTTAACAGAATTTTATTCGTCTAATTATTAATTAACGTTTACTAAATAAAATTATCTAGATTAGAGATTTTCTCTAGGGGTGGGGCTTGTTAGAAACGAAGCCTGGCTGCAGACATGGCTAAAAGTTTGAGTTGAAAATGCTATAAATATTTATCATCGTGTGAAAAAAGTAAACATCAAGTTTATTATCAGTTTATCATCACATGATGTAAACTTTATAGTCAGTTTATCATCATAAAATGATGTACTTTGACAACATTTTGATACAAGTTATAAATATATTAAGAGTTTGTAAAAAGGTTTGGTTTATAACTAGCCCCGCCCTATGTCAATCTAGATTAATGCTATTTAATCGAATAGAATTAGACGCTTAAACTGATATCTAATTATTACGATTAGGGTTAGAAATAAGTTTTTAATTAGAAATAGCTAAATATGATATGCATTGAACAAGTTGAAGTTTGTTGATAACGGTGTGGGGGTGGGCGGGGGTGGAGTTAAAAACGAGCCCTTTCTAAAGAAACTCATCCTAGTTCAGCGAGAATTAACGTCACGTAAGTTTATTGCGATTAAAAAATACCCCCCCCCACACCGCAACCTCTAATAATTTTTTTTATCTCAGAGCCAATTATCGTACCCCCCCCTTTATTGTAAAAATAGACACATCAGCCCCTCCCCGCACCTCTGAATTGTTTCAATGATAAATGATTTTTCCCACGTGACAGTAAATAAAATAGACAACAATGCACCAAATGACATTCGCTTGTTATCAAACTAATCAATTCAGTAACTCATTCTTTTACATTTAAATCAATAAAAATATATAATAAAATAAATTAAAATAGCCACCGGGGGGCGTCACTTAAATATTTCTAGGTAGGGGTTGAATTTTGAATGTCCGACGACCCGTTTTAGAGAATTATTTAACTTGTAGCGGTTTATTTCAAATTTTTAAAAATAAATATTGATATTACCGAAAGCCTGATTTATAGTAAAACGTGAGAAGAACGTAAACGTTATAGACTTGCGTTGTTTTAGACGTTAGATGATTTATTCACAAATATATGATTGCAATTGTAATTGTCACAAAATTAAATAACTAAATTCCTAAATTAAATTGTTTTTTCCACTAGTGTAAGCCTACATCTGATGCAAAATTTGACATCTCGAGCTGATTTTTTAAAATATATTTAGAGATTTTTTGTACTTGACGTCACATCAGCACAGGTTTACTGCAGTAGGTAACGATGCTGACTCTCACAACCTCACGGTCCTCACCCCTTCCAAATATTGTCCAATATTCAATTTAAGTGCAACAAATATGAGATATTGATCTTATGCAATTTCTGTTAACAAGCAATTATTAGTGTCAGAATAATTGCCATTGTTTTTTGTAATTAAAAACATGATTGCTATGAAATCATTTGAAAGTATCACGTGATTCACTGGCTATGAAATGGATGACTACATGAAAAGTGGGAGGGGAGGGGACGGGGGTGGAGTTTTAGAAAATACCAAGTAATAAAACTTTAGGTTATATTCGAGTGCAGATTTTATTGTGTCAATAATTCTGTGAGAAAGTTGAACCAATAGTTGTATTGAAAAGTTGTAAGTTTGGGAAAAAATAGAATTGGAAAAAGTAGCTTAGAATAATTTTTATGTAAAGTTTTATGACTTGGTGACTGGTCAAGATGAAGTTATTCTCTTTTAATCAAAAAGGAAATAAATATATCAGTCAATAGAATAATAAATCAGCAGAAGTAGAATTGATGTATACAAATTTACAACAATTCACCCTAGTGAGTGAATGAGCTAGTTGTCTACGACTCTAAGCCAACAAGAATGAATACAATTAAGCTGATCTAAGCCAATAAGGATAAATACAATTAAACTGATCAAGGATAAATACAATTAAACTGATCTAAGCCAGCAAGGATAAATACAATTAAGCTGATCTAAGCCAACAAAGATAAATACAATGAAGCTGATCTAAGCCAGCAGTTCTGAACACAGAGTCTACTGTTTCACAGAACTTGACATTCTTCCCCAGTCAACAACTTACACTCAATTCACCGGGTACCAGGGAAGTATGGACGGCTGAGTCAACCAAGTTACCAGGAATTGAATCGATGACAATACAGACTGAGAGATAGGCCTCATCTCTAAGAGAACTTTTATTCTGAGCAATTAATCAAATATTTTAACGATAATTCTTGCAAGTAAACCAGTTTCTACTTATCATCTTTTAAACACAAAACCTTTCTTCTTCCGGTTCATATTTTCACTTCCCTCCCCAGCCAAACAACTAATCAAATAATTAAACACAACACATTTTTCCCCCACTTCCTGTTCGGCAAAGATCTCAAACAAAAACATTCCCCAAAATGGAGGCCTAACGTAAAATCTCGTTTTGCTCTCTCCATTTTTTTGAACTACACAACCAGCTAGGCCTTCCTTTCCCTTGCCCCCTAACCCTAATTTTGTAGAATCATTATTATCTCTCGCCCCTAACCCTAATTTATCAACATTTTCTACTTTATTCTCAATCCATTGAATACTGAAATTAAAGCACAATTTAACCAATTTTTTGCGTTCAATTTCGAATTTAATTTCTTCAAAATTGTTTCTTTCTATGCAATATTCGAGGGGGGTGACGACCCGCAGTTTAAATTTTTCATAATTCGGAGTTGGGCCCAGAATTACATCAGGGTTATTTGCTGGAAGTAATTTCTGGCCAAGTTGCTTAGTATTATGCCACTGTTCCACATTTTTACTAGGATTTTCAGAAATAATTTTTAAATTTTCAGAAAATTTGGTGGAATTTCCATATTGTGTGGAATTTCCAGTTAATTTTCCGAAATTTCCGGTCAATTTTTCAGAATTCTTATACAATTGAGTGAAATTTCCAGGCTCTGTAGAACTTCCACTCAATTTTCTGGAATTTTCATCTGGATTTCCAGACTTTTCATCTGATTTTGCGGAACCTTCCCGTACATTTGGAAGAGTCTTCCCAGCAGTTATTACGCAGTTGATAAGATACTTACACGCATGAGCAAAGGACAAACTTGAATCACCAGGCCTGGCATAAATGTCCAACCCAAACTGTCCACTCTTTGGCGCCACAATCCTAACCCTGAACACATTCCCTTCAACCTCATACTTTACACTTTGCTCTAACACAACTTTATCAGTTTCACTATTTCTAAGTTTACACTTAAATTTTAATGCTCTTGGTGTTTGAAAAGATACTTCAAAAGGTTCACCAGATGTTGATATGACCCCCCCATGGTGTGTCAAGGGCACAAGGGCCATATGTCTCTGTGCCTTCAGGGGCCCCCATTCCCCTGGGGCACAATCAGGCAGGGCCAACATGGCACTTTTTAACTCCTTACACAATATTTTAAACTTACAGCTGCATTTTAGTTTAAAAGGTACAATAATGGAGTGGGGGTCGGGGCCCATGCGGTTCGTGTCGTCAATTAGATTTGTAAATATTTCCAGGTAGTAAGAAGTTGGTGCGGGGGCGTGCACACTGAATATTGCTGTGTGGTCGGAGATTGTGTGATAAACAAATCTGTCGAGTTTGCATCCGTTGTGGTCCGTGTCTGTCTGGGGGTCTCTGTCTGAAAATCTGATAAAAAATGCAGCGAAATTAAAGAAAAATGATAAAGTTTTAGAATATTTAGAATTTTAGCAAATTATAGTATTGATTGAATAATTGAATAATTTTGATAAATTCATTCATTGAAAATTTACAAAAAACATCCAAAAAATATTGCAAGTATTGTTTCATTGTGTTTACCTCAACTGATAATGAAAAACCAAATCCTGGGCCAGTTCCGGAGGCATCGTGACCCTCACGTCCACCCCCCCTGACTGGTCCGTCTCCATTACCGCCCTATACCCCCCCTCAAATTCCAAACCATATTGAAAAAAAATTGATCTAACAAAAGGCATGTCTTCAAATTGTTGCCTTGTTATGGGGACGTCTAAAAGTTGCCAATGTGGATCAGACGCATAAAACTCTTGAATGAATTCATCGGGGTCTGTCAGGAAGTAATGCTCGTCGTACTGATACTGGATCTTATCCCTAGAGGGCTTTTTCTTCCCCTCCTCGCTACCGGAAGTAGTTTTAAATTGGTCTTTATTCAGCACTAGATGTCTGAAATAATAATTTTAACGATAATTTAAATATTTATTACTATAATAAATTTGTATTGTTAGATTTGATTTCTATTGTATCTGTCTGTCAGTCTGTCTGTCTGTCTAACTGTCTCTCTGTTTATCTGTTTAGTTTATTCAATGCTTAACGTCACATCAACACAAACATGTATATTACCTACAATGAATTGCACATTAACAAAATAAACTAAATCCAAAAATTAAATACTTAACCATAATAACCCTAATAAACATAATAAAAGAAACCAGTTTTTTAAGAACAACCGTCTGTCCAGCCCCCCCCCTTTATACCCCCTGGCAATTTTTGACATTTTAACCAAAAATAGCGACCAATTAATAAAATAATAAAATAAAAATAAGGCACAAGGAGGATTTGAACTGCCGACCTGGCGCCCCAGTTGCACTGTACTGGCCACCAGTCAGCATTGATGAGCACAGCGTTCCAAGTGTTGAGATAAGTGCTATCTGTTATCCTTATACCAGGCTGGTAGCCTACACTCTTAGAGTGGCCCTGTAGGACTGTACAGGGTAGGCCTGCATAGCTGTGGAGTGTGGAAAGATAAGGTGAGATAAGATACAGATAAGGTTAAGATAAGCTTTAGATAAGGTAATGAACAGGTTAAGATAAGGTTAAGATTAGGTTAAGATTAGGTTAAGATAAAGTTAAAATAAGGTTAAGATTATGGAAAGGTTAAGATAAGTTAAGAAATACTTACTTACTGACTGATTAACTGACTGACTGACTTCTAATGGACAGACAGACGGACGGACGAACGAACAAACGGACGGACGGACAGACAAACAGACAGACAGACCCATACCTACAAAGCCTAAGGAATAAAGTATGATAGGTTTCAGTCCCATATTTGATGCCTTTAAGTAAGCCTAGTGGACTGTCTAGGTCTAGCAAGGCATCATCGAACTTTATGACATTCAAGTCCTTCAAAGTTATCCAGCGAAATATCGCCCTAAAACAGAGACATTTAACGTCACATCAGCACAAATGCGTCTATTTACTGACGCGTTATAAACTGTGAGTGTGTATAAATCAAGTGATGAGTGAACGCTTCACTCTTAACACAGCAGAGCAGTCAAGTATTTTTATTTGGGAATCGTATCGTATACTGTACTTCTAAAGAACAGTACGTTGTCAGATACCTGACAATTCCGAGGTGCGGAATGATGGGGGGTGGGGCAAGCGCCAAGTATAAAAATTTAAACTCTTTTTACAGCGAAATTAAGTGAATTAAACAGTTTAATATGTTTGTTAGTGATTAAATGAACCTTGCTTTCTGTAGATCAGTTAAACAATTAACCGTCAACTGCTTAACTAAATCAGTGAAAGATGATTGTTCACTCTCCGCCACCTGGTGAATGTAAACAAAAAATTTATTTTAAATCTCAACAAATTGTTTTCATTCAGTTTTTATTAAAAAGTAAAGTTAATGCTAACGTTAACTAGCAACTGTTCGTTAAAAGTCTTACTAAAGGATGCAGAGAGTTGAGATAAAGTTAATGTTTAAGTTACAGTTAAAATTAGGGTTAGAATTATGGTTAGAATTATGGTTAGAATTAATGTTAGAATTGAAGTTAGAATTCTGGTTAAAGTTAGGGTTAGAATTTACGCTATGATTTAGTTAAATATATGTAGATAATAAACTCATTTAACTAAAGGGTTGAGCTTGTTAAAACAAGACCTTGCTACAAACGCTTTCATCATTTTCTACTCATTTCTACTCGCCTTGATGACGTCACTGTCTAGTTGACTAAAGACCCTGGGGTCATGGTAGAGGTCCCTCTTGCGGCCCCTGGGAGGATGAGGGTCAGGGAGCTCGGTGGGGAGCAGCAGATCGGCCAGGGCCGCGTCAAGCAGGGCCTCGTTGTAAGAGTCATCCAGGGCCTCTAGGTCAGTAGGACTGAATGAGGAGGACTTGCTCTATATAGCGTGGTTCATTCAGCAATTCATTATTTCATTAATTCATTAATTAATTAATTAATTAATCCATCAATTAATTAATTAATTGATAGGCAGATAGGTAAGTCAGTTTATCAGATTATTTTATTAATAAATCAGTCAATCAAGCAGTCAACAGATAACAGTTATAAATTAGTCAATCAATCAATCAGTTACTCATTTAATAAATCAGTCAATCAATCAGTCAATCAATCAGTTAATAACCAGTAAGACTAAAAACTGCAACTTTACAAATGAACCGACCAATTCTGCATCGAGTTCTTTCTTCAGTTCATTCTTAAGCTGTTCCTGATTGGTTAGCAAAAGGTTCATCATTTGTTCACTGTGCTTTTTAACCAACTCTGTTGTTTCATCTTGTTGCTCTTTCTCTAATCTCAAAGTTAACGCGTCTTTCTTTCTCTGCATCTTCATCGTCATCGTTTTCTTCAGTTCATCTTTTTCACGTTCATAATCAACACCAGTAGTACTAGTCTGAAATTTGTAAATGCAATGTCACATCAGCACAAATACTAAGTCAAATCTAAGTCAACACGGATAAATACAATTAAGCCGATCCAAGCCAACAAGGATAAATACAATTAAGCTGATCAAAGCCAACAGGGATATATACAATTAAGCTGATCTAAGCCAGCAAGGATAAATATAATTAAGCTGATCTAAGCCAACAAGGATAAATACAATTAAGCTGATCTAAGCCAACAAGGATAAATACAATTAAGCTGATCTAAGCCAACAAGGATAAATAAAATTAAGCTGATCTAAGCCAACAAAGATAAATACAATTAAACTGATCTAAGCCAGCAAAGATAAATACAATTAAGCTGATCTAAGCCAGCAAAGATAAATACAATTAAGCTGATCTAAGCCAGCAAAGATAAATACAATTAAACTGATCTAAGCCAGCAAGGATAAATACAATTAAGCTGATCTAAACCAACAAAGATAAATACAATTAAACTAATCTAAGCCAGCAGTTCTGAACACAGAGTCTACTGTTTCACAGAACTTATCATTCTTCCCCAGTCAACAACTTACACTCATTTCAATGATCCCTGATGCAAGGACAGCTGAGTCAACCAAATTGCATCACCTGGAATTTAATTCACAACTCTTCCACCAGAATCAAATGCTTTACCACTTAGCAATTGTTTTAATTTGACAAAAAAAATTGATTTTAAAAACAGGTAAAAAGTGCTCGCTTACTGCTTTATCCTTTTTACCCTTTTGACTGCTGATATATTTGTCTGTCAGTAGTTTTAATTGTCCTTCCCATTCATTGTCTATTTCATGCTGAATGGACAAAGCTTGCTCTTTACGTACTTTACGGAAAGAGGCAAACAGTTTGTCCTCTTCTTTTCTCTGAATTTCTTCCAAGTTTTGTTGCAGTTTGAAAAGTTTCTCCTTCGTCTTGTTTATCTGTCAGAGAAATAAAGAAATTATATCCTTTTATCCTTTTATCCATCCATTCACTCATCCATCCATGCATTCATTCATTTATTCATTCATTCATTGATCCATCCATCCATACAGCCATCCATTAATTCATACATACATACATACATCCATCCATCCATTCATCCATCCATCCATTCATTCATTCATTTATCCATCCATTTATCTATTCATCCATCTATTCTTTCTTCCACAATTGCGCTATATCTTTGACATCAACTCTCATCTGTTCTACATTCTACAAACACTAAACGCTTGCTGCACCCTTTAGCACTGTCAACATTTGAACATTTTTACAGTTACATTTTAACTCAAACACCCAGAGAGGCGGTGCCTGTTAAAAGCGCTGCCTCGTCACAGACTCACGAGATAAGCAGGATAACTGTATTGGCTGTATTCCTGTGTTTGTTTCGCCTCGTATCGACTCTGGGCCAACACTGGTTCACTTATATGCATAGCGTCGTACTGAATCCTTGGCGGCCCGTGACCTCGTGACCTGACCTGCTTACTGTAGCCCGGGTCAGCTCGCCTATAGGGGGCAGAGAGGGCGGAGCGAACGTGTAGGGCTGTGACGTCATAGCCGTGCATAGACGGGCTAAGATAAATAGGTTAATGATTATGTAAATTTCTAGGTCAAGTGTTTATAGTAATTGTGTAGATAAAAAATTATAAATATTCTCATCTTGACCTATTTCCATATTAATTTATCTACTTGACCTAACTTTATACGAATATCGTTAAGGTTAATGATTTACCTGTTTACATATGTAAGTAGGTTAATGATATGTGTAGAAAATTATGTCAAGTAGATAGAATATGGAAATAGGTAAATGAGAATACTAATTCCAAATATAACTTAACTAAATGGATAATAAGCAAGAACCTACTACAAGATCACATGTAGATAATGAGATAGAAAAATTATGCTAATAGAATGATTAAATATGTAAATAGGTCAATCAGATGCATGCATGAAAAATGTGGATCAATGAAATAAGCAAATTCACCCCAATATGTCACAGACTTTATTTATATTTTTAACTCGACTTGCTGCACCCTTTATGAATAATATATGTTAATGATTTCTACCGTGGGCAATGTCTATTGCAGTAGATTTCTTTGTCTTTGACTTCAGCCTGATTTGTGAAATAACTTCTTAAACTTAAATGTTGTTTACATACACAGCACAGAAAACAAAGCCTATGAAAGACGACGCCATTAACAGGCCCAAGCTTTTCAGCCTGGTACACGGCCAGGCCACAACGCTGACATGACTCCGCCTTCCTAGCCTGCTGGCTGAAGATTGACGTAAGGCTAGGGCAGAGTGGGCTAGAGGGGCCAGGGCGTGTGTAGTCTATGTTTGATCTCATTGGTTACTAAATTGTATTCTGCTAAAGTGGATTGTTTGATGAAAGCTGTAAGAAATTCTAAATATTAAAATTGATCAAAAATATTGTAAATAAGTGATTTAAACCAATACAAACTATTACAATACATTACAAAGCAACACAATACAATTACAATACAATGCATTAAAAAACAATACCATACAACGATGATAATACAAGTAATTATTGATGACATAAGCAATAATACATCACATTAAAAAGAAATACAATACATCACAAAACAATACATTACATTACAAAGTTATACAATATACTACAATGAATAGCAATAAACTACATTGAAAACTAATATATTACATTGAAAAACAACACATTACAATATAAAGCAATAAATGGTTCACAGTGAAAAGCATTAGGCCCAGCCATGACGAGAGGGCGGGGTTGCTGGGATTGAAAGCCCGGGGCCCGGCGAGTTGTGGGGGCCCGGCGGTGGCAAATTTAAAAAAAAAATCTTTTCTGGTTTTTTACTCTTGCTGTATTTTGCTTTTGCTGTATTTTTTAATGTGTTATTCCCAGGCGTAAAAGTTGTATAAAATTTAAATTTGGTACGAAATGGGTTTAAATGGTTTGCTTTTTTTATTTTAGTGATACAGCTTTGTAAAATTTCATCGTTGTCATTCTTATCTCATCGCGATTTACTTTGTACAGCAGCAAACAGGTCAATACCTTCAATGCTGTGTAATATGTCTCATAAATACAAGTCAGGTGCTTAGAAGCGACGAGAGCATGATGCCAAGGTGGCGAGTACATCAGAGGGAGTGCGACAATTGTCAGCTTTTGGTTTCTAAGCAACTCCAGCCGCTCCGAAACATGGCACTGAAGATGAAACGTGTTCAACACGTTTCAACTCCTGTAAAAAGGAGAAAAGGAGAAGATTTGCTGATGAGACTTCTAGTGTCACTGGCCAGTCATAAGCTAAAACCATTGAGACAAATAACGACAGTGCAGAAAATGCCTTCAAACAAACGATATTTAATATTATTTTCGACTAGTGATTAGTGGACTAAGTTGACGATTCAACGCAGCACATGAAATCAATACAGTATTCAATTTCTTATGGCAGTGCTTGCAGCGCACGGAAGCAGTTGCAGGATCAGTGCAGAACTTTTGCTGATAAATATCATAGTGACGTGTCGGCAACAGATCTTATTAAAGAAGTACTCGATCTGAAAGTTATTCTTGAATCAAATTTTGGTTCTGAACCACTTTCTCCAGTGATGTTAATAAATAAACTTGCAAGTTTCAATATAGAAGATGTCTTTTGCAATATTGTAGCAGCTCTCCATATATTTTGTACTATACCTGTAAACGTTGCACCGGCTGAACGCAGCTTCAGCAAGCAAACTCGCATCAAGAACTTCCAGCGTAGCACAATGCTCCAGTGTAGACTGACAGACTTGGGAACATTGAGTATTGAAAGTGAGTTAGCAAGGGAAGTAAGCTTTGCGAAAGTAATAGAAACATTTGCTTTACAAAAAGCGCTAAAGCTTTTCTAAAGTGATTAGTGAACACTGAACTGTGAACTTTGAACGTATTATGCATATTCAGTTTATTACACTTTAATACTTCAATTGACAATAGGACATATTCTATGTTACCAATTTTAACATTTGTATACTCCAATAATCAGGAT
>JAQIXG010005707.1:0-11150 GCA_034700105.1 Oconnorella tubifera | reverse complement strand
TCCTCCCCCATTGGGCTAATAACTCCTCCCAAACCCTTCCACGCTGTTTCCGCTCTGTCAACTGCGGGATCCGGAATAGATAAGACGTGAATGGGGAGAAGTTGAGAAAGGAGCTGTCAAAAATTCGATTTAGGGGGGGAATGCATTTTACTTTAGGGTGTGTTTTATTAGGAGATTTGTTTCAATTAAAATTTAAGTGGGGGGGGGGGGTAATTAGTTTTGAAATGTGTGACACTTACTCCCCACCGTATTTTATAGTCTATTTATCATTTAATAAAAGCGATCAAGAAATATTTTTAACAGTCACATAACGTACGATATATGAAAGTCGACTACTTGCAAATTCTTTTACAAATTGCATATAAGGAAATATATCTATAAATATGTTCAAGAAAGTATAATTTAAATACCTATTAAATTTAGATCTATTTTAAAATTGATCCGTAATAATTAGAATTATCTTAGCGCTATTGTAAGTTTGTAACTATTTTCCTTTTTATAGAACTTTACAAGATAAATTAAGTACATTATAAACTATCCACTACTATAATATATACATTATAAAATTATATAATGTACACATTATAATGTATACATTATAGTAGTGAAAAGTCGCCTAATCTGTTTTTCTTTGATTTGACGAATTTTTTAAAAGTTTGGCGAGTTTTGCAATAGACGAGTTGACTTTACATTGAGATGAAATTCTACGAAGCAAAATGGAATTAAATAAAATAAACAAACATTATTTAATTTAATTAATTAATTTTAAATTAAATATAAATATAACCGTATAATTTAATGTTATTCATTTAAATATATTTATTCGGTTAAAAATAAAACGTTTAAACTTCAAGTCTGGGGAATATAAGATAAGGAATAAATATGAAATAATAAAAGCACTTGAGTTTTTATAAGACAGTGCATAAAAGGCGGCTCGGACGAAATCATTTTTTATTTATTGATAAAAACGAATCCCATGTTGGGATCCGGTATAATTAAACTTATTTCTTACTTTTTGACGATAAATCGTATCAATTTGAACGTAAATCGTGCCGTAAATTTGCATTTAAATCGTCTGAAAAAGCCTATTTTGTTTCTAAATCCGGTTAAGAATTGATGACATTAAGATGAAGTGCATGCCTTTTTGGAAAGTTTGTAATCGTAGCGTGGACTACGTGGACCAGAGACATCGTAATCTGACGTGTGTGCCTATAGAGATACAACGCTACTCCAGGACACTTGAGGAACTTCTACTCGATGCGAATCAGATCAGAGAGCTGCCTAAGGTGTGTCATCATTATAGCATTGTGCTGTGTGTGTTGCTTACCCTGTTGCCACTGTATTGATGTTTTGTCATTGATGTGACTTTGCTCTTACTATTTATTTAACATATTTTTTTCTAATGTGTTATTTATAGATTGCTGTTCACTACGCTTCTCTTATGCTGCGTCTTCCAAGCCTTTAACTTATATTTATTGAAGTCCTCTGCTGCTTCTTTCTCGGACCTTTCTTATAAATATGAATGTACCCTTGTTCCAAGCCTCATATTGTTTTTATTTGCTTTCTACTGTACCATTGTTTTAATCGTAATAATTATCTTATTAGCTTGCTGTTCTTCTTGATGTACCCTTCTCCCAAGCTGTCCATTATGAACTACTTTGATTGTACCCAACTTCTAAGCCATTATTTATTTAAATCTGTGTTTAATTTTTTTATGTTATTTCTATCCAGGGTCTTTATCAAATGGTTAACCTACGAAGGTTAACCCTCAGTGATAACCAGATCGGTTTTATTTCACCGGAAATCTGCAACTTTACTTGCTTACAAGAACTTGACATAAGTCGCAACGGTACAGTAACTATTAAACATTATTACTTTAATTAGAAATATCTCGTTTTTTCATCAGATTAAGGTTCAATCAGTTAAAGTTTACTGTGAATTGGTTTGAGTGCCAAACTGACTGGCAACAGATTGATGTTTTGATTTTCGTAGTTCGAAATATTTCGCTTACTTGTTGCAACCTTTAGTAAGGAGTATAATTCAGTGTTACAATATTTTAAATCACTCCTGGTGTGTTGTTACATAAGAATAGTTTTTTGATACATTTCATTACAAGTCAAGCATTTACTTGATATTTGCATGTATCCAGTTTAACTTCTACTTGTGCTGATGTGACATTAAATTTGATGAAATCTTATTTTTGTATGATATTAGGCAATTTGTGCTGATGTAACATACAAATCAGTCATTCAAAAGAGTGATATTAATTGTTTCTAATTTTACTTTTTAATTATGAGAAAAAGAATTTTAAAATGTTTGTATTCTACAGATTTATGCAGTATTCCTGAGAATATTAAACTGTGTAAGAATCTGCAAATAGTCAACTTTAGTAATAATCCAGTACAGGAGTAAGTTACTCTAAATAGCCAATTATTTGAATTTTATGTTTTTGTTAATGAATCCTGCACAAAATGCATTATTTATAATTAACAATTAATTGATTCTTCACTTATTCTAGTTAATGCAATGCACTGTATTGTTTTATTCAATTCTTTTATTGTTTGTGTTCTACTTAATATTGTTATAGTAATTATAATTATTGTAATGTTGAGTGCAGTATAATAGCTGTATTGATTTTATCTAATGGTTTTTTTTCTTTCTGCTTTGTATTCTAAATAACAATTAAAAATCCTGTGTTGTTGATAATTATAAAATCACTAAAATTACTGTTTTGTTTAAAGTTCTAATCGAAATTCTGTACTAAAATTAGTTTGAACTAGTCTAGACTAGTTTAAGACTAGATTAAACTAGTCTTGACTAGCCTAGACTAGTTTAAACTGGTCTAGACTAGTTTTAAACTAGTCTTAAACTAGTTTAAATTAGTTTAAGACTAGTTTAGAACTAGTATTGAATCACTCAATTACTGTTTTTAATATGTTAATTGTTATCTGTACTACTAAGACTAGTTTTAAACTGGTTTTATTGATATTTGACTGAGATGAGTTTGAATTAAATATAATTATATATTTTTGTGTGTATAGTTTACCAGAAGGATTAATGCAGCTGAAGAGTCTGACTTTTTTGTCTCTAAACGATGTTTCTATAACTAGACTACCTACAGACATAGGGAGGTGGGTGGAAAGTTTTTATTATTATATTTAAGTTAGCAAGGATAAATTCTTTTGGATATTATATTTAAGCTGGCAAGGAAGACGATTTTACATGACAGCAAAGTGAGTGAGTTGATTGTGTGTGAGTTTTAAGCCAACAAGGATAAATACAATAAAACTGGTCTAAGCCAATAAGGATAAATACAATAAAGCTGATCTAAGCCAGCAAGGATAAATACAATTAAGCAAGGATAAATACAATTAAGCTGATTTAAGCCAACAGTCCTGAGCACAGAGTCTACTGTTCCACAGAACTTATCCAGTCCAGTCAAAGCTTATTTGCTTACCCCATAAGAATGGACAGCTGAGTCAACCATGGAAGTTACCGTGATATAATAGGCTATTATTCATATTTGTTTATTTGTTTATTTTGTTTATTTTGTTTATTTGTTTATTTTGTATATTGTTAAACAGTTTGGTTAATTTGGAGACGTTAGAGTTGAGAGAAAACTTGATTCGGTTCTTGCCTCAGTCTCTGTCTTCACTTGCTAAACTAAAGATCCTAGATCTAGGCTCTAATATGATTGAAGAGTTGGTAAGCAGTATAAATATCTTGTTTATCTGTCTGTCTGTCAGTCTGTCTGTCTGACTGTCTGACTCTGTCTGTTTGACTGTCTGACTGACTGTCTGTCTGATTGTCTGTCTGTCTGTCTGACTGTCTGTCTGTCTGCCTGTCGGTCTGACTGACTGACTGTCTGTCTGTCTGTCTGGTGTCTGTCTGTCTGTCTGTTTGTTTGTTTGTTTGTTGAACTTGTAATTTACAAGTATCATAATATTTTTAGTTTGTCTGTCTGTTTGTCTGTATTGCTGTGTTTTTGTCTGTCTTGCTGTCTGTTTGTTTAATTGTATGTTTGTCTGTTTGGCTCTTCATTTTGTCATAATCTTAAATCAGCAGAAAACTTTATGTAATGAGGCGTATTGCGTTTTCTAGCCGTTGTTTTTACTTGCAGCCTTCTTTCATTGGTGCATTAATAAACCTTGAAGAGTTACGATTGGATGGAAATGAAATAGTAGAATTGCCTTCGGTTGGTTTCTAATTGTTTAATATATATATTTTAATAATAATAAAGTGAGCTGATTGTCTATGTGATGACTTTTAAGCCAACAAGGATAAATACAATTAAGCTGATCTAAGCCAACAAGGATAAATACAATAAAGCAAATCTAAGCCAACAAGTATAAATACAATAAAGCAAATCTAAGCCAACAAGTATAAATACAATAAAGCTAATCTAAGCCAACAAGCATAAATACAATAAAGCTAATCTAACCCAACAAGTATAAATACAATAAAGCTAATCTAAGCCAACAAGTATAAATACAATAAAGCTAATCTAAGCCATCAAGTATAAATACAATAAAGCTAATCTAAGCCAACAAGTATAAATACAATAAAGCTAATCTAAGCCAACAAATATAAATACAATAAAGCTAATCTAAGCCAACAAGTATAAATATGATACAGCAAATCTAAGCCAACAAGGATAAATACAATAAAACTAATCTAAGCCAACAAGTATAAATACAATAAAGCAAAACTAAGCCAACAAGATAAATTTATTTGACTTATTTAATTAATTTATAAATCTATTTATTTATTTTTATGGATTTTATTTTGACAGGAAATAGAAAGATTGAAGAAGTTGATAGAATTAGACGTCTCTGAGAATCGACTTGAATCGTTACCCCCTGAAATATCCGGTCTAATAAATCTCACTGATATTCACCTATCCCAAAATCAACTCGAATATCTGCCTGATGGCCTGGGTTAGTTTATCTTTGAATTTACGCTTTTTGTTTTAAGATCGGTGAAATTGCATTTTTGAACCGTTTTTGTTTTCGCGTTTTTGTTATGAGATTTGTTAAATTGCATTTTTTGGAGTTTGTTTTTGCGTAATTTTTTGTATTGCAATTTGAAGTAATTAGTTATATCTCTTTGTGCTGATGTGACGTTAACGAGCGTTTTATTCAATTTTAGGTCAGCTTAAAAAGTTATGCACATTAAAGGTAGATCAGAATAGACTCGTTCAACTAACAGTGTCCATAGGAAAGTATGTTATATGGCTTGTCTTATTGAAATCTTTTGATTGGATAATAATGTTATTGGATAAATTCTATTGGATAACAATATTATTGCTTGAATCCTATTGGATTATAATATTAATGTAATAATGTCATTGAATTTTATTGGACAATAGTATTATTGATTCATTCTCTTTATTCTGCAATTTCATTGTTTATATCTTTCTTTAACTGTACCATGCCTTTTGAAGTCAAATCTCGATTTATTAGTATTATTATTGAAGGTATATGGGGGTGGGAGAATTTATGTAAATAAAATGAAATTTTTTTTTAGCTGCGTAGCAATGCAAGAACTAATTCTAACTGAAAATCTTCTAGCGGTTTGTCTTCAATACCTTTTTATCAAGTCTCTCTTTAGTTATTTAATTAATTATTTAATTATTATTTAATTAATTATGCTTTTAAACTAATATTTCATCTATCGCATTAATAACTCTAATTCGTTTTGGTGATAGATTAAATAGTTTAATTATTTTAACGTAATCATTTATTAACATATAATGATTTAATAAAGTATTACCATAATGTGAATACAGTTGTAGTAAAATGTCAAAACTTGTATTAATCCGCATTATATATTTGATTTTAAAATACATTGTCTAAAATAATATTGTTTTTTACTCGGACAAAACGTCCCCGAATACATTAGCCCAACAAAAAAAAACCCGTTTAGTAATTTATAACCATAATCCTAATCTTAACCCTGACATTTTTATTCAGTATCTCAATTTTGAAGCGAACATTTTTATGTATTAGGATTTGAACGTAATAAAAAGTGTTGTTTTAGGAGCTTCCGAAGACACTAGGTAAATTAAAGTCGCTCGTTATACTTAATGTTGATAGAAACCGCTTGACTTCAGTGCCATTTGAGGTAGTTATATAGTTATTATCTTCAATCAATCATGATTGATTGATTGATTTACTTACTGAATGATTGACAAATTGATTGACTGATTGATTTATTTAGTGAATGCATAGCTGATTGACTGACAGATTAATTGATTGACTTATTAACCAAGTGATTGACTAATTAATTGATCAGTTAATTAGCTGATTGATTGATTACTCTATTGACTGACAGATTGATTGATGTACTTATTGGCTGACTGATTGACTGATTACTCTATTGACTGACAGATTGATTGATGTACTTATTCGCTGACTGATTAACTGATTTTTGTTATCAGATTTTGTTTCAATTGATATACAGTATATATATTATACTTTTAAATTAACAATATTAAATTAATAATATTAATTATAAGTTAAATTAATTGACCTATTAAATAATATGCTTTATATTTTGATAATATACGTTAAATATTTTAATATACGTATATTATCTTTGGTCTATAGATATGCTTGGTATATTATTATAGATAGGCAGTTGTGCATGTCTCGGTATATTGTCTCTAAGAGATAATTGTCTCTGGCGTATCCCAGCTGATATTGGATATCTCAAGGCTTTACAGGTCTTGGATTTATCCGGAAACAGGTCGGGATTAGAGAATTGGTTCTTTAAAATTTAAATTTAAGACTATGAATTTTAAATGCAAAGAACATTAAATTCAAGTTAAATTATGTAAAATTAATGTTAAATGACGTTAAATTAACCTTAAATAATGTTAAATTAATGTCAATTAACGTGATTGATTAGATTACAACACCTACCTCTAAGTCTGGGTACGTGTAATCTAAAAGCAATATGGCTGTCAGAGAATCAGGCTCAGCCGTTGTTAAAGTTCCAACAGGATGTAGACGATGAGACGGGGGAAAAAGTTCTCACTTGTTTTCTTCTTCCTCAACAGGCGTACACAGAGAGCATGGGTCAGTTTAACGTCACATCAGCACAAATAGGATATTTAATATATTACTATTAATATATATTTTAAAATAGTATATTTAATATACTTAATAATATACTTATTATAAAAATTAAAGAGAAAATTTTAATTATTATCGGGAATCAAACCTGCAGCCTTTGGCTCCACAGCTCAGAGTGTTTTCTCTTTTACAATATGGTTTTATTTATGATTAATTTTGATTTAATTTTTGACTGGTTTTGCAGTTAAATAGAGTCTTTGATCTTCTTTTTGGCTGGTTTTTAGAGAATCTACTGAAGGACAGTTTTGCGGTGATGTCTGAACAGGACAGTAAGTACAACTGGGACCCTGAACACACAAGGGCCTCTGTCAAGTTTGCTGATAATGAAAGGGATGATGACTCTGAAGAGGAATCCGTAAGTTTTCTATTAATTTTGATCTAATTTTTGACCAATTTTGCAATATTTTTAGGTTTTTCGATTAATTTCTATCTAATATTCGAGGAGTCCGTAAGTTTTAGAATTTGTAATAAAGTTTAGAATTTGTAATAAAGTTTAGAATTTGTAATAAAGTTTAGAATTTGTAATAAAGTGTGAAATTTATAATAAAGATTAGAATTTCTAATAAAAGTTTAAAATTTCTAATAAAAGTTTAGAATTTCTAATAAATTGAGAGTTTCTTTTGTAATAAGTTATTTGCTGTTTTTAATGACGTGTAGATGCGTGCTAGCGGTGATGCTAACGATGAGGTGTGTTTTGCGCATAAAATTTGCATAAATTTGCATGCTTTGTTTTGTTTTAGTTACAGAAATTTAAATATTTGCATGATTTTTTTGATTTTTTAGTTGCAAAAACTGGAATATTTGCATGCGTTTTGGTCGCAGTTTCAAAATGTTATTTTGTATAAATATAAATCAGGGCTATTTTTATTCTTTATTTTTTTTTAATTGTTGCATTTTATTACTCTTTATTTTGTGCTTCATTTTTCTAAATTTCACCCTTCTACTTATCTTATCAGATTTATATTTTTTTTATTCTTCTTCACGTTGCATGCTTTTATAATCCATACATTTTATCTCTCTACTTGTCTCTCTATTTGTCAGTCTATGTGTTAGCTTGTTTGTTAGCTTCTCTGTCTGTCCGTCTAGAAATTAAACTCTATGATTTTTTTATTCAAAATTTCTTTTTGTTTCATTAATCGTTAAAGTAAAATTATGATTTAATTTCATTCCCTGTTCATTTTTATCAATGCCTATTTCTAATTTAATCGTAATATTTTTAGTTTAACATAATTATTTATCAATGCCTTATCCCAATTAAATCCTAATTGTTGATCAAAAGCTTATGCTAATTTAATCCTAATTTTTTATAAATGCCTAATCCTTTCTTTCTCCATTTTTTTCATTTTTTTATATTTTTTATTTCAGACTCATTTTGTGCGGCACAACACCCCCCACCCTAAAGACATGCGCGCCCGTTACAACAAAATGTTTGGGGGGAAGGATGTGGACGGAAGAGTCATTCCCCACAAACCAGGAAAATTTAGAAACGTAATAAAAACTTTTATTTGAATTTATTTATTTCTTTATTTATTCATTCAATCATTTCTTTATCTGTAGTCATTCCTTCATTCTTTCACTCATTCATTCACTCCAATCATTCATACATTCATTCATTCATTTTTTCTTTCATTTATTCAGGATTCATCATCTAATCCACACCATCTCTCCACTGATACCGATCATCTTACGTTTGAGGCGGAGGAGGGCGGAGCCTATACAGGGGGCGGAGCTAAGGGGGATGGGGAGGAGGGGGATAAAGATTCTCTAGACGATACACTCACTGAGGAAATGTTTACGGATGAAGTCCTGCCTCTTGCAGTTCGTATTTTGTATTTTATTTTTCTGTAGCAAGTACTATCAATGCCAGTTACATTATACAACTAATTCTATATATACTTATCTATCTTATCTATATTTATATCTACTTATCTACAGGCTATATTACTTTTCTCAATTATTTATATACTTATATATGTTATCTATAAATATATCTATGCTTATCTACAGAGTACTTATTTTTATTGTATATAATCTTATCTTTGTTATCTATTCATATCTAAACTTGTTTAATGACTATAATAGCTATCATTGATATCCTTTTGTTGCTTTTGTTTTTATTTATTTATAGTATTTATCTATAATTATCTCTATAATTATCTATAATTATCTATTGTTATTCTTGTTCTATAATAATCACTTATTATTACTTATCTATGCATTATCTTATGCTTGTCATATCTTTGCCAATATCTAATTTCTATTCTTTTGTATTTTCTCTTTTATAATACAGGCTGAACAGATAGATGGCGCCGGTTTACCTGAGAGGGGAAAGATGACCACTGACAGTCAGGAAATTAGAATCCGTATAGTTAGGAGTCCAGGAACGGGATTGGGGATCAGCATTGCCGGAGGGAGGGGGTCAATTCCTTTTATTGATGATGATGAGGTGCATTTTTGTAAATTTTGAAATAATTTGAGTTTACATATGTACAGATTCTCTACATATGTATAGATGCTATACATATGTACAGATTCTATGCACATGTACAGACTCTATACACATGTACACATTCTCTATACACATGTACACAGACTCTATACACATTCTATGTACTTTGCAAATTTTAACAAAAATCTAAACTAACAAATATTATTTTATCAGTTGCTAGTATCTAACAATATTTGAACTTTATACCATTTCATTTTGTTGATTGATGAAAATTTATCTTTTTCCGTAAATATTATTTCTAATATTTTATATTTTGATTTTAATTAGGGATTTTTTTGTTTTGTTCAGGGAATATTTATTTCTAAGGTCAGTTCAGAGGGGGCCGCAGAGAAGGCCGGGATATTATTCGGAGACAAATTGATTTCGGTAAGTAGTTAAAAATTAAACTTTATTTCTTAACATTTATTATAACACTTTTATATTGACCCGCTACAGAGGTCATTGACCCGCTGCAGAGGTCATTAACCCGCTATATAGGTCATTGACCCGCTATGAAGGTCATTGACCCGCTATAGAGGTCATTGACCCGCAATATATGGGACATTATGGGCAATGCTAATAATTAACCCAGGACCTTATGATTCTGAGTCTAACGCTCTAACCAGTTTGATATATGTCAGGTAAACGGTCAGAGTCTAGTTAATGTAGAACACAGTTTTGCCGTACACGTACTAAAGTCAGCGGGGAATGATATAAGTATCGTTCTAGAACGTTCCGGTCATTCTACGGAACATCTTGTAAGTAGTTCTTTTGTTCTATAGCGGCCTGTTTTTATTTTGATGTTTTTTTCTTTGATGTGAATTCTTTGATTAATAGTATGCAGTAATAATAATATGTAATATGTAATAATAGCAATAATATGCAGATTATGTAATTTTTAAATTATGTGATATGTAAATTTATAATATGCAAATATTATGTAAATTATGTAATTAATATTTAAATTATGTAATTTGTGAATTATATAATATTCAAATATTGTAATATCTGTACAAGAATTAAACTGTAAAATATTTAATTATTAATCATTATTTTGACTATCTAATGTATTTTCACAACAAAGCCAATTAATAAAAACAAACAATTAAAAAAAATACACAAAGATATTAATATTATCTTTTGTACTTATCTGAAAGTAACTATTTCTAGATAAGTAACTACGAGGCCATATCTCGTCAGATATCCGACTACCCCCCCAGTGAATCTAAATCACCCAGCACCCCTTCTTCCGCAAATACATCGTTCCGTTCATCATCCAACCCGTTCACCCTTTCTCATGACGAAATGGACCGAGCCGCTTTTGAAAACGAACGAAAAAAAAATCCGTCTAAAAGATTAGAGGGGGTTGTTTCTCCCGGGCGGACGCCAGGGGGAGCCCCTCTCGCGAAATTGGAGGATAATGTGGGGGAACTTTTTAGGGTTTTAGATTGGGGGGAGGGGGAGGGAAGAAATGGCAGGGGGGTTAGTTTCGTGAGGGGGAGGGGACGGAGTGTAGAGGGGGAGAT
>JAQIXG010005706.1:0-11151 GCA_034700105.1 Oconnorella tubifera | reverse complement strand
GGCAGTGCTGGGAACTTTTGGGACAGTTTCCCAAGACACTTTTTAATTGTCTGATTTTTAAATGTTTGAATGTTTCTAAACCTTTTTATTTGCTATTATGTTAAATAACAATTATTATTATTGTATATTGCTATGTATTATTGTATACTGCATTGTTGTATATTGCACTTCTTTATGTTGAACTATTGTATATATCTTAAATTTTGTACAGTTTGATTTAAAAAAGACTATACAGTTAAATATCAAGCGATTTAAAATGAAAAGATCAAATAATTCTGCAATAGAATCACACAGACTACAATTATACAAAGAAAGGCAACAAGTTCAGAATAATTATTATCAACAAGCTGCAAACCTTCGGCCAAGTTTTTGATGACATAAAGAAAACAAAGCAGCAGATCTTTGCTTTCATTCTGATCTAATTTATCGTATCTAGTCACCATCGATGAAGCACCCAAAACGGAAGATCTAAAAACATAAATAAACTGGAGGGGTAGGGGTATTGGGGGCAGGGAGGGAAAACAATAAAAGTACAAAGTAACAGGATTTATTTCAGAAATGAAAAATGGCATCCAACTATTTTCACTGTCAAGAAAGTTACAGAAAAAGAGAAAAAATTGGAAAAATACGTCATAAATCAACAACATAAAACAATATTCCAAATATTGAAGAGCATACATAATGTCACGTAGACTATTAAACTACTCATAAAATATTAAAAATACCTATAAAAGGCTTCAAAAAAATCGCAACAATGTCTTTTCCTTTAATACAAAAATATACATAAAAGTATATAGTTTACGCATAAAAAATAAAACAAAAATTGATATAAATAAAAATTCCCTAAAAATACCCCGAGATACAAAATAATCTACAGTAAATTTTTAACTAAACATAAAAACTTAATTGCGGAGCTTACAGAGAAAAACAAAACTAGCAAAATAAAATGACAAAAAATATATTTATGTACCTGGCATCAGAGCAGATAGAGTCACATTTATCTTTTTGGCTCCACTCTCTCTGACTGCTCACATCAAAACCTTTCTCTGTCGACACCGAATGATTCGACGCGCAACTAGAGAGAGACAGAGTGAGAGAGTTGGATGAACCGTGAAGTGAAGAGTTCTGTTCAAGGGATGATAACGGAAGAGTGGATGAAGCTCCAGCTGATAAAAGAAATAAAACAATAATGTATATAAAACAATAACATAGAATACGGTTCAAACTAAGATATTGCACATAATAGAACAATAATTACTGATAAATGAGAATGCAATAGTAGCATTTTTGTTTATCACTGATGTGGTAATATCTATGCATAAAAACATTAATTAAAAACTTCTAAAATCAATGAAAATATGTAAAAATCAAAACATAAAAAACAATATTTAATAAATGTGATTTAGTGAACAATTGTTTTAAAATCTTTCCTAGTCTGCTTATTGTTTAATATCGTATGAATACAATAAAGCCAATTAGTGTCAGACAATGATTCAATTATATAACACCGATATTCAGCGTTACTCGACAGCAATGATGTCATTGCTGTGAATTAAGTGTGCAGTGTGCTAAATGTAGCAATAGTCAGATACTAAAACAGTCCACAAAATACTAAATATACAATTATATACAAAGAGATTATTCCAAAAGGACGTAATTTCTAGAAAGTATAATATTTGCATATTAATTTAAACTTTACATTTGATTGTCTTCATTACTGCATTTTATGAATTATGTCTAAGACATAAAGGCAAAGCATCTTACAAAACATCTTACAAAACATTGCAGCAAGTGAGCTCTCAGGGGAATCAAACCTGGACTGGACAATTCTAAATTCAGTAATATATCACTTCTCTTTGATATTACAAACATTACATTTTACATTTAAATTTGACTTTAAATAAACTTAAACTTTTTAATATTTCAATAAATATTAAAGCTTTCAACATTTATTCAACATTGAAATATTGCATAAAACCGCCAACATTAACCAAATAAACAACTGTATTTAAAAAACAAGCATCACCCACCTTGCCCAGATATAATATTAAACACATTAGGGTCTCTTCCTGGCCTCGCTGGCAAACTTGCCGCTGACATCCCAGAGTTAATGGACGTAGAATCAAGAGAAGATTGACTCGTGAATGATCCATGAGTTGCTAAACGATTCTGCGAGTCAATGCCCGATGCAGAGTCACCACCGTTAGTCAGGTGATTGGACGCGGGCAAGTTTTCACGGGGCACCAGACGATTCTTGTTCTCAATCAGTATTGTAATGAGAGGGAGGTAGAGGGCTGAGATACGAGCTTGGGCAGACTGATGAAAAAAATACAGCTAGTACTAATTACAACAAAGACTTTTAATATAATTAGTGCTATTATATAATTATATAAGAAATATAATGAGTGCATTATAGTGCATAAAAATAGAATTGTTAATATTGAATTTAAGTAGTGAAAGAAAGCATGAAATATATTATATCTAATCTTAAAAACTACCACTTGATTTAAAAACAAATATTATTATAAATTGATTTATAAACAAATATTAATTACAAATATAGAATGTAAGATAGAATTGTAAATCAAAAATCTGACTCTAATCAAATGGTAACTTTCACAATTCAAAACTTAGTAAAAACATATTACTAACAATGACTACACTAATTAGTCATTAAATAATAAGTAATAGCAATAGAAGTAATAGTAAATTAATAACAAAACTTTCAGATGAAATATTTTCTGCAGAAGAATATTTCTAATCAAAAACTCATTTCCATTGCAATGGAAATGAGCTTTTATTTAATTAAACTTTGATGAATATAAATCAAGGAAAGATTTTATTTAGTCACCTTAGAAAAGTATCGATCATCAAAAGAATGTTTTGCTAGTAGATTGCGCAATGTCAATATGGCGTACTTCCTTATGTCCTGTACTTCATTCAGCGTCATTTTAAACTCGTATAAAAGTAAACCGACAAGAAAATGACTTTGTTGGAACTCTTCCGTTAGAGTGTAATCATGCTTCAAATCTAAGTAATAGATTTGAAGAGAAATTACCGTAATGTTAGAATAGCAAAATAAATGTTACAAAAGAAATAAACGTTACAAATGTGTCATTACGTGTAATTATTATTTTATGCATAAACGCGTATTTTTATAATTACTATTATACGTATGTTTTATAAGCATTCTAAATATTATAAACTTGTATTCCGCACGATAATTACGATTATATTTCTCAACGCATCAACACAAAAACAATTTAATGATAATGACTTAAATATATAATCAAAAAATACTAAAAACCAAAATTAAAGAAACTGTTATTGCCGTGAATTTAAGTAGCGAAAGAATGAATAAAATATATATCTAATCTTAAAAATTAACGCTTGATTTTTAAACAAATATTAATTACAAACGATTATTAGTAGAATAATAATAATTACAATAGCTAAACAATATATTTATCATCATAAAATAAACAAACACGAGATAAGTAACGTACATCAAATTATAATAAACATAAATAAACTAAACGAGATTAAAAACAACTAATATAACGTAATATTATGTTAAAATTAAAGTTAATATATATCAATCATGTTCTATAATTAATAACTGGCAACAATTACTAATGAAACAAATTACTGATAATAATGAATAGAAACTAAAGTGAACCAAAGTATATAAATATTAAGGATGAGTAAAAAGTATACATACAAATATCACTATTATCTAAAAAGAAATAATTTTAATTTATTAGAATTACTAGCTTCATTAAAATTATTATATCAAACTAATAGTATTTTGAAATCATTTATCAACAAAAAAGACACCAATTTAAAGCATAATTTTTATGCTCAAAAGCTTAATGATATCAATTTTAAAGCTATCTTCTGTTAAGAATAGAGATTCAATCCCTTACATTATGAAAATATATCCGTTAAATGTATTACCGACAAAATTTTAACATCAATTTCAAACGTCGATAATTGTTACTTTTCTTACATAAAATTACAAAAGTATTTGAACAAACGATTACGAACCACAAAAATGCAAGCGGACAAAAAATATAAGAAAACTTACAAAGTGATATAAGTTATTCCTAGGCTTATACAACTTAATAATGATATATTTAGACAACAAGAAATTAAAACGAGTGAAAAACTAGATGCAACAGAAAATCACAACAAGAACGCTTTAAATCTGCTAAACAATGAATAAATTGCGTATAAAACATTACCTTCAAGTCTGACTTCTGTTTGCAGAAGACAAAATAATACAAATGTTACTCTTTAAATAGAAGAAACTAAAATGTATAGATTGTAACTAATTGTTCTTACAAATTTTAAGATTGTTTAATTAGATTATCTTAATCAAACTTATAATTAAACTAATTATTCGACTGGAACATTGCCAGAAAAATAATGGTCCATCCTTCCAGTACTCCCCCCCCCACCCAACCGTCATGTGATCTCTCTTCCATCCAATCAGCAATCAACAATTACAAGATGTAGTGTTATTTAAGGGCTGATGTCTCCTTTCATTCATCCCATCAATTCATCACAATTTCTTTCATCCATCACTTTCATCATTATAAGAAAACCTATATTTTCTTTATTACAAGATTTCTTTATTTACGAAAACTTTTATAGATATAACTTCAATTTTAATCATCACTCTTTAAACTTCAGAAATTTAATCAAACTAATAAATTGACAAGAATGACAACAATATCACCGGATACTAACCTTTGTAACTCTTGACTTGTTTTCTCATGATTGGTAAGTTTAGTGGAACATAATGCTCATGTGAACAAATGATGCATAGAAACTCAAATTTAAAATCATGAAGAACCTTAGAAAATCAATTAAACTTATAATTTCAACATAACATAATTATCATTATCATTAGTTAAAAAGTTTACATATCAAATAAAAGAAACTTTTCACGGATTTACACAAGAAAGTCATCGGCATAGTTTATTTAATAGAATCATTTCTTACAAAATTCTGATAAATTCGAATATAATATCAAGAAATAACACCGTGTTACAGAAGTCAAATCAACAACAACCGGACTCAATCCTGTATCAGTCAGTTCACAGTCATATAGTTCACTTACTCTTGTCAACAGCGTACTAAGATCATGATACAAAAAGAAATAGAATAAATATAGAAATACAGCGAGATAGAAGAAATATACTAAGAAGCAAAACGCATTAATTATGGTATGCGGACGTTTCTTCAAAGGACGATTCGTCAACGGACTATTCATCAAAGATATTCATTAGGTTTAGGGTTAGGTATAGGGTGAGGTTTAGGGTTAGGGTTAATATTAGAGTTAGAGTTAAGGTTAGGGTCAGGAGTTACAAGATTCGTCCGTTATAAAAATTGTTTTTGACTAACAGTCCACTGACGAATCGTCCTTTGAAGAATCGTCCTAGAACCGTAATTATAATATAACTACAAGTTTTAGCGGATAAATATAAAAAATTCAGTGAAGTACCTTGACATCAACAGAACTGAAGTGTTCCATGTAAAGATTTACGAGACGAAAAACAAATCCGCGATCCATGAACGTAAAGCATTTCTACACAAATAGAAATTGCTCTTATTTTACATTTAAAAAATATCATTACCAGCATAGCATAAATGCTAAATGTATGAAGTTAAGATTATACAACAAAACTGAAATAGTGACAATAGTTACATTTTATTCTCTTTATTATTAAAATTTATTAAATTTTAAACTAAAGATTTAAGAAAAATTAAAAGGCATATTTTTCAAAATTTTCAGAGATAATAAATTATATTTAAGTAAAAAAATGTTAAATTATACAATCTTACATTGTACAGTTAAAACAATAACACAGAGAGAACTGTATTATATATGAGCTGCGCTACCTTTTATAATTGCGGTTGTCGGTTATATTAAACAAATAAATAAAACTTCCTTTGCATTCCAAATAAGCCTTTCCAAATTTCATTTCAACAAACTCAAATTGTAAACGTAAAAAAACCAAATGTGTAATACATTTTCACACGAGCATACAATAATCCACCAGATTATAAAGATGAATTGATATAATAAAAATTTCATAAGAAGATAAAAATATATCGAGATATTTCGCTTAACATCATTTCATCACTGCTCTAGCAGAGCATTTGAGCACTTTTTCTACTCTATCAATGTCCATGAATAATAAAGTAATATCGCAGCAGATGAATTAAACAACGATTTTAAAAATGTTCAAACCTTTATAAAATTAGCGAGACTAGAATTAGCGTTTCTTGTTTCTGTCAGTGACTCGCGATATTTCTGCACAATGTGCAAACACAGCGCTTGCACGAGAGTGCTGACGTGCAGCTGAAAACTAGAAGGAAATCTCTCATTGCGCGCCATCTAATAAAATAATATAACGACGTGAAATATCGTAATTATTCAACAGAAGTTTTAAAATCAATCGCTATTTATTTAATTAAATCAGACACTTAAAATGTGCTTGATGTTATACTAATAATTCCATAGTGAGTGGAAGAATTCTTGTCAACTTTTTGCAGCTTAAATTTCACAGGCTACTAGCTACAGTCAACCATATTTATCAATAATACTAGGTTATACTTTGTGACCCGTCAAAATGGCCCCGACAAATGAGCCTCGATTATTAATTCTTAGGGTTAGGGTTGGAGTTAGGATTTGGGTTAGGGTTAGGTTTAAAGGTAGAGTTGCAGTTAAGGTTAGGGTTAAGCTTAGGGTTATTAAATGAACTGAAGGTTCAGTCGGATTAATGTATTCGGAGCCGTTTTGTCGGGGTACCGTTATATTTACATCAGTTGAAGCTTGATCGAAGAGGTTCAAGTGCTGAAATAAGACGCATCAGGTTCAGGTTCAAATCTCGGATATAGCTTACCATTTCTCTAATTGACTGCACCCTTTAGTAATACGCTAAAAGTGGCAGCTAAGACTGAGACATCATTAAATGTAATACAATAATCCACGACGTTAATCTTACTCAAAATAACTGAACCTGTACGATACATTGAATGTAATTAATTGAAAAAAGTTTTATCATTGTATACATTGCAGACAAACTGAAGGTCATCTCTATTAATACTATTGGAGTCAGCAGCAGTACTAGACTCAATAAAACTTAATCTTACATTACTAACTGTGTTATTCCTGTGTCATGCCGTAACTGTGTCATTATATACGCAGTGGGCTGCTTAATTTCAAGATCTGATATTTATCTTAGCTAACTGGATGCGCTATGACTGGAATCCCAGTCTTTGATGTGAGAACTGACCAAATTAAGATTGAATTATTATTGAATTATTGAATAATCATTTTAAAATAATAAATTAAAAAATTCTCAATCTTTACTAACCTTGATTCTTTCAGTAGTGAGCAGATGTTGCGCCATACTTTTAATAAGAACTTCAAAGAAGAACCAAGAATGTTTGAGAAACTTTCCAACAACGAGCTGATCACCCATATTGGGTCTGAGTGTCGCCTTCAACTGCTGGGCAAGTTCTTCATGAACCGTTTTCTGCTTCGAATCACTCGCTGACTCCGTCACAAACACATACTAAATGAAAGAAACAAAAATCTTAATATATAATTAGTTAAGTAAAGTAATGAAAATAAATAAAGCGAGTAACGTAATCTATAAAGTATCAAACATTAGCAAGAATTCCTCCTGGCTTAGCGGTAGAGCGTCTGACTCAAGATCGGAAGGTTGCGTGTTCAGATCGTCAGGGTCAATTTTTCTATTAATCTATTTCACTAATTTTAAATATAAAAGAACTAGATCCCATCCTTCGATGGGTTTTTAAACCTAGTATAAATATAATCATAAAGAATATTCTGAAATAAATAACAACTCACGAGAAAATAGTAAACTTCAAAGATAAACAGCGAAAGCAAGAGTTTTTGATAAAATAATTTGCACAAACCTTTATGTATGATTGAAGCATGCTAGCTTTACCCACTTCATGCGTTTGAGCAACTACATGAACTAACACTCTGTAAATATAAATTAAAATAGTCAATAAAAGAGCAACTTAACACTGATCATTTCTAAGTAATAAAACTAATTTAAATTATAATTCAGTTATTTAATAACTCAGTTTCACAATTTAAATGATTGTATTCAAAGTAGTTATTTGGATGTAGATAAAGTAACAAAATCGACACTCAAATAATTATAACATCAACGAATCAGAAACTTCGATACATATGATAGTAAATGAAACAAGATGTAAAACCTGATGGCATTGGCCGCTACATCTTCGCTGTTTGTTCGAGTCAATAAACGAAAGAGTTGAGTGAGCAAAGCGGGTAGAAAGTTGATCATTGCTGACACATCAACTGCATGAAGACTCTGTTGATTAAAACATTATAACATATACATAACGAACCATTTAGAATATATTATAAATTTAATAATTATAACTACAAATATAATTATAAAATGAAAGTGACACTCTCCATGCTATCGATAAATAACATCACACATCACTCAAGAGAATATATCATTAAACTAAGTGAAACATTTTCATTTAAATTATTTGGAAATAAATAAAATCTACGGAAAGACTCAAATCTTTATTTGTGAAAATACAGCGGAACAAAGCATTATTATCGCAGTAAGCATAGAATAGCAAAGAAGGACAGGTATATAAAAATATCGCAAACAATTAATCATTTGTCATGAAATCTGATATAATTAATAAAAAAGAAATAAAACTAAAAAAACACGATCAGTAGAACAATAGAACAACAAAGAATCAACAAATCAAGAACAAAGAACACTTATGTAAAAAAGAAAGAACATATTTTAAGCGTAATTCTAGTAGATTAGAGAACAACAAAAGCGCATATAAAAATTCAACAGCATCTGTTGGCTACAAAAAACCTATTACACATGAATAATATTACTAATAAATTGATTCTAAACGTAACAACTCGATCCGATTTATCATATAAAATTATTAGAAATCTAACAATAAAATTATTGTCTATGTTATAGGATTAAAATCTCATTAATTTTAATACACTATTATTTAATAATATTTATCATAAATTACAAGGATCATTAATAAGATCATAACTTAATAATTTATTAAAAGAAAAATTCGATATCCATCAATAATAATATTTAAATATTCACTGATCAATTTGAATACCTATATACAGCATGATCATAAAAGTATGAAACATTTTATAAAGTTAAATGGACATTAGAAATGTCTGAAAATTTTAAATTAAATTTAACTTCAATTGATTATTGCTAAAAATGAAATATTATTACATCGATTTTGCATTAACCTAATGAATAAATGCAGCATGTGCTACTATTTATTCCCCAGTAATTTATCACAAACTAAACTCTAATTTTCTCGTATCTACCACTCGTATCCAAAAAAATTTTTTAAATAAAAATAAACAAAAAAACACAACCGACCTTTACAACATTCAACACTTCTCCTACCCCGGCAATCAGGGGGGAAACATCTCCGGCACTTCCTGTTGAACCGTTCGACCCGACAGACTGTAAGAAGGCCACCATTCGTTAAAAAAAGCATTTGTTAGAAAAACAATTCAAACTGTATATTATTATACAAACGAACAGAAAACTGAATCACTGGTGGATTTAACCAGACACATTGAGATTGAGAAATCTTGCTGAATTTTGACTAAAAACAAATTTTATTTCAATAAAAAAACAAATAAATCTCAACTTTTCAACAATGTAAATTATTAGCAAAAATTCATTAAATTAAATAAAGAAAATTGAACATGAAAAGGCCATTGGTTAGAATTCTTTCTAAATCCACCAATAAACAAGTGTTTTAGATATAAAATGAATGAACAATGAACAAGGGATAATATAACTCGCTATTATACAATTTTCTAAGTCTATAGAATTTAGCTTCTAGCAATTAAAGCTAAATTCTAAAAGTTCATGCACAAACAATGCATGCAGAGAGAACAAGATGAAACTAAACTCAACTTATTTTATCTTAAAACTAATTTACTTATAACTATTGTGTCAAAGCCTGTTGTTACAGAAGTGATTAGAATGTTGGAATTCAAAATCGATACGTCCAGGTTCGAATCACGGAGAGTTAACTATTTCTCTAACTCGCTGCATCCTTTAGTAAGGCGCTTAAATTGTCTTTGATATCGTTCATATAATACAGTAATTCAGATGTTAAACGTAATCTTAACTTTACTGTATATCAGTTAGTTATATATAAATTTTATTTCTAAATCTAAACGAAGTTAAAACTAGTCAGTTCTCATTGCTAAAATAAAACTATTTGAATGGCATGGAATAAATGGTTCTGATAATCAAAAACTTATTCTCAGAGAATATAATGTTTACATATAGATTACATCTCCTAAATTATAAATGTCACTCGTCAACATACAGACTTTCTAACAGCCCGATTACATAAAAACACACACAGCACAATAAGCCAAAAATGATTTAAGCACACGATAGATAAAAAAGACATTATAAGTTAGATAATATTACAGCTACCTTAATAACACATTATAAAGCTTTACTAAACTTAAAATCATTTATTGAAATATATTAGCAAACAATCTTTATACAGGTTCAAATAGATCAAATATTAAAATACAACATATACAATTCATTATAATAGAAAATAATGTGTTTCTCTAACTCACTGTTAGAAACTGACAGTTTAGCTGATAAATCTCTTCATAAAAAAACTCAATGAATTTACTTCCAAAGATCTAAGCATACAATACCATTAAAAAAAAATCATACTTATTTTAAGATAAATAATTAGGCAATATTGACCGTTTTCAGTTTAGTGATTGCACCAAACTCAGCCGCAGCCGTTGAAGCGAGAGTTGAGCATTCGAGCTTCTGACAGTTGATGAAGAAATTATGAAGATGTTGATCCTATGTAATAACATCTTAGTTTTAATTCATGCCAATCAAAATAAAGTAAGAGAATTACATAATATAAGGCCTGTCAAGGCCCAATTCGAATTCTGGTTAGCTCACATTTTCTCTAACTAGCTGCACCCTTTAGTAAGACGCTTAAATTGAAAGCTACGTCTGAGATAATCCAGACGCTAAGATATAATACGATAATCCAGACGCTAAC
>JAQIXG010005705.1:0-11152 GCA_034700105.1 Oconnorella tubifera | reverse complement strand
CGGTACCAGAAGTGGGGATGATACAACAAATTGAATCATGGAATTCACACATCACTATAAAAAATATCATCATTTATAAACATCACTTTAATTATATATATTCTTCTATAACTTTATTTAATTTCAATTTAAATCTTGTTCAGTTGAATGAACTCAAGTTTTTCACTTATAACTTTTATAATGATTACCATTAATTATATTGTAATTGCTATTAAAGGTAGAAAAATGTAAAAGTAACTCTTGAAAACAACTAACCAGTGGGCAGCAGCCGCATGTTTGTTTATCAAAGATGGCAGTTTCATCGCAATGACAACAAGTTTGTTTGTTGATAAGACAAGTGTTTATGCACCCTATGCCGTATATGATGTTACATCTTGGCGATAAAATTGTGATAGGGTTTGGAATAGTGAGAGGAACAGGAGCTGCAAACACAAATAACAGTAATTCTATCAGTAATAGTTAAAAATATTTACTTTATAATATTTTGTATAAATTATTGTTCGCTAATATTTTCAATTTCAACAATTTAAGGTATGCCGATGACACAACCAATTCAACAATTTAAGGTATGCCGATGACACAACCAATTCAACAATTTAAGGTATGCCGATGACACAACCCTTGCTGCGACCAATAAGGACGGCCTACAAGCTATGATTAAGAAGATAAAGGCAGAAAGTGAAAAAGCTGGTTTATATCTTAACATCAAGAAAACAAAGATATTATCTAATGCCAAAATTGACTCCTTTAAGATAAGCAGCTGAGAACTAGAAATAGTGAAAAGTTTTGTCTTCCTGGGTTCACAGATAGATGAAGAGGGGGAGAGTAGAGATGAAATTCAAAGGCGACTAGCATTAGGCAGAGCAGCAATGGCTGGTCTAGACACCATCTGGAGAGATAGAAACGTTACAGCAGCAACGAAGAAACTAGTTCAGGCAATCGTCTTTCCAATCGCTATATATGGGTGCGAAACGTGGACCGCCAAAAAAAAGGAGCGAACAAACATATCCTCTTTTGAACATTTGTGCTGGAGGAGGCTACTGCGGATCCCATGGACTGATAAACGGACCAACATCTTAGTTATAGAGCAAGTTAATGCAACGACCTCTCTGGAAAACATGATCCTGAAACAGAACTTGTCATAATTCGGGCACGTGATGCGGGGCGATGGATTGGAAAAGGTGATCATGGTGGGAATGGGGGACGGTCAGCGAAGGAGAGGAAGGCCAAGAACACGATGGATGGATGAGAGGATGAGATCAAAGAGACAGACTACAGATCTCACTCTTCAGCAGTTAAAGGAAGCTGCTAGGAACAGAGTTGGATGGAGAGAAATGGTTATGAAGGTCACCAGAGGTCGTCTGCGACCTGACGGGACAAGGTGACAAGGTGAATATTTTCATCAAAATCTTACTTGAGAATTATATTTTGCAAGCTTTTCAGTTTTATATATGATAAAAAACATTGATAAATAAGAGGATACATTTAGTTAAATATTAATTGGGTTTTTAAGTTTACATATAAATTGGCTTAATTTATTCTGTCCTAGTTTTGAACTGAGTACTTATAGACTGTCTTTCCTTACCGTTGCTATTGACGCAATCTACTGTAAATGAAGAACACTTTTGCTCTGTATTACCAATATTGATTATCGACGTAATCCTGCAAACCCTATTTGCTCCACAATTCAGATTCTAAAAGTAAATAAAGTTTTAATTTACCTAAAGTCTTCAAAAATAACAAAAAGCAAATTTAACTTAAAGCTGAAAAGTTTGTGTGTTATAATTTTAATCCTAATGAAATAGTTTAACACACTAACTTTGCAAGGCTGAACACATTCACAAGTCTGACATCCATTTATATCTGTCACGAAGCCATATTGACATTGCTTATCGCATGAAGTAGGACAAGCTGCAACAAAATTATTAAGAAATAAAACATGTGGAAATGTATGTACATATATCATTAATAGAATAAAGATGATTTAAGTATAGGATGTATCTGTAATTGTAATTGGACTGGACTGTAACTGAGCACGAAATAATAATAATTTAATAGTTTAACGATACCTTCAAATATAACAAATTTTAATGTACCTGGAGTAACGCAGGTTGGATGTTTTATGCAAGGTGGATTGGAGCACTGTGTCTCCTTTAATATACAATCCTGACCATCTGGACAACTGTAAGACTATAATAAAACCAAAGACAAAATAATTGACTTTCTGCAGCAAAGTTTTAATATAGATAAATATGCCTAATCACACAGGATTCGATCCTTAATATTATAAGTTAAAGCCAGACGCTTTATCCATTTGAGTATTTAAATTCTATTGGGAATGGCGTATATTGCTGGTGTGTGAATTATATATTGATTTACTTTCCAATCAGTGGCATTAAAATCGATCATCTTTGTACACAATATATGTAGATTGAAATACTCTCAAATCTATTTGCTAACTATAGTATATGCATAAGAATGTAAGTATATATTATAATGATCAGTAATGGTATGAAATCTACGATCCTACCGTGCAGGGATCTGGTTGGCATTGAGTACATAGAGGACATCCCTTGTTATCAGTCATGTAACCAAACTGACAGGATTTGAATCCCTTACAGTTAACGTTAGGACAACTGAATGTAGTGGTTCTAGTTGTAGTTGTAGTGGTTGGCATTTCAGTTGTGGTGGTTGTAGTTATAGTGATAGGATTGGTAGTAGCAGGAGGAGTAGTTATGGAAGGAAAATTATCTGAAATTGTAAAATGTACATATTATCTTAATGATGCATACGGTTTTTGCAGTAAATTTAGTGCTAATGGGAGAAATTAAGGGACATAGTCACCAAGTGTTTTTATCTCAGTGATTAATCTCTCAATCAGTCAATAAATCCAAGGACTGCGAGTTCAAATCTCAGTCGAGATAAAAATTTCTTCCTTGAGGTGAACCTGGATCATATTTTCTCAATTTTTACGAATAATATTTTTAGAAAAAAGTTTTAATTAAATTTTTAAGGAATTTTGCTTCTATTATCGAGTAATTTAAAATGTACCTATGGGGATGCAAAACGGTTCTATTGGACATTGCGTGCATTCCTGTTGTAATACACAAGGATCATCAGCTTCACAAAAATTCTGTTAAAATAAATAAAAATGTTTTGAAGCATATTTTGCTAATAATTAATAAATAACTCAAATAGTCCAGTTTTATTTTCTGTTATCTAGATAATAATAATTATATCCACATCAAATTTTCTAATTTAAAAAGGACAAAATTTAATGTTACGGTAATTTTAATCTCATAATGTCACGCTTGATGATTTTTTGATCTTAGCTTAAAACGAAAGGCGTTTAAATCGTTCATCATATTTATAGTTATGTAGAGTTTAACTATTAAATCATTGATGTGCTATAAGAGTGCGAGTAATAATCTCAGTATACGATCATTTGTGATCTATGAGCCTACCAAGCAGGGATCTGTTCGGCATTGATTACATACAGGACATCCCATGCTATCAGTCACATAACCAAACTGACAGGATTCGAATCCGTTACAGCCAGAGATAGGACAACCGGATGTTGTAGCTTGACGTGAAGTACCTGGAGTTGTAGGAGGAGTGCCGGTTGGATCAGTAACTGTAGAATGTGAATTGAATATTTTAGGTAAGCATACGATGGCAATCAATTTAAGCAATTAATTTTATAATTTTAAGCAAGTAATCAAACTAATGATTAATTGAAAGTTAAAATCTTAGTCGAAATGTAGGCCTATACAGAGTGTGAATACTTCTGACAAAACAACTGTAATACACCGTGGTTCAATAAAAAGTAAGCCAAACTTCAACTACTGAATTTTTATTTTACAATCGAATTTTAAAAGTCTACATTTTAAACATTTTGAACATCTTCTTTAATTAAATAATCAAACCAAATTGTTGTGAAATTTATTTTAAAAAAATATTTAAGACGATCTTCTTGATAAGATCGTGTATACTATATATATTAAATAAACATTCTGGCTTACTCTTTATTGAACCACGGTGTAGATTAATCTAATATAATTTAATCTGTGCAGTTACATAAGATTTACTTGAGTTTGATTCTAATAATAGAAACAGTTAATAGTCAAATTTATACATTGTTTTCCTTCTGTTGACCCTTAATTAAGCATTCTTCACGTAATTTTGGTGCACTCATTTTTTTAAAATAAAACTACATTTTTAATTACTGTGAAATAGTAAAAAGTTAAATTTACCGATATAAGAGCAAGTTGGTACTTTTTGGCAGAATTGATATCCAAGAGCACAATCTTCCAAATTGGTCACCTCACAAAACATATTAGCATATGGACATTTGGTCGACTAAAATAAATCAAATAGTACAAATTAGTCTTAGCTGTGATTTTGGCTTTTTAAGTAATTTAAATGATCGCCTGACCATTATTTAAATAATAATAATAACGTTTGCAGAAGGGAGTCAGTTAAAGATAAGTTTGAACGATGATGGTTGCCGTCTGTGTTAATAAACTTCCATTGATAGATAATTGACATGAATTTATTTACTATTAATCCCAATTGCAAAGGTACAGAAATGAAGGAAAATAGTTGACATCGTTAATTTCAATATACTACACTATATACAAGAAATTAACTTCAAATTTTAAAAATGCGGCTTGACTGATGTATTTTTGGTATATTAATTTATATATTAACTAATTAGTCCTATTCTAATGAAAGCCTTTGCCAAGATATTTTAAATTTTTAACTATTTTTTCCTTCTGTATATGTTTCTTATTTCCTTAAAAATGAAAATCTAATTTTCTTTATTGATATTTCAACATATGCTATGTAAAGTTATACTGTACAGTGAATTATATACCATATACAGAAAATTAAAAGCTTGAACATACATGCAAATAAAAATGCTGACAAACGCTCAAACAATTAACAAACCAATAAGTTAAAAAGTGTCTTGGGAAACTGTCCCAAAAGTTCCCAGCACTGCAGCTGCATTCCCCAAAATCTAATTAAATATTTGTAATATTATATAAATGAGAATCAGAGCAATGGCAAAGTTAAGTAATAATGCGTAAACATCTAAATAGTATTAATTATGAAAAAACCTAATCAAATGTGACATTTTATCAGTCAAATCAGCCTTTCTGTTAACTTAGAGAAATAATTCTGATCTATGAGCTTACCAAGCAGGGATCTGGTTGACATTGATCACATAAAAGACATCCCTTGCTATCATTTATGTAACCATAATCACATGATAGGGGTCCCATGCATTCAGAGCGAGGACAATAATTGAACGAAGTAGGTGTAATGGTTGTACTTTGCAAAGTTGTTGCTGGGGGACTTGTAGATCCATCTGAAATTGCAAAATGTACATAACTTAAACAAGCATACAGAATTTTTAGTGGAAGTTCAGGGGTCCCATGCATTCAGAGGACAATGCATTGTACTCGCAGTGGTAGGACTAGTTGTTGCTGTGAATGTTACTAAAATTAAAATATACACAATGTCTTAAGTTAAAATTTCTTATGAAATATCATATAAATTGCTATTTTATGACAAGTTTGAATACTTTATATGTTCTGTTATTTGATTAAAATTTCAAAGTATGTCAATAAGTCTGACCTGTATCAACGCAAGCTTGAATTTTTTGACAATATATGCAAGGTGCTACAAACTTGCATTTTGCGTTACCAGCACAAGTCAGCTGATGAAAGAATCAATGAATATTGGATTCAAAAATAATTAATTAAAAAATAATTAAATTAATAAAGTAATATTATTTTTAGATATATAACGACTAATGATGGGACAGAAAGAAAGTAAACAGAACAAAAATATGTTGTGATAGAAAACTTTATATACAGAGATATGAATAATATCGAAAAAATAGTTAATGTGACAATTTTATAAAATATAAATAAGCACTTTGTCATTTCTTTATTTCATAGAAATACAGCAGTGGAAATAATAAATAAAATCACTGCTATAAAATGATAAAAATGAATGAATTAAACAAAAAATAATATCAAACACTAAAAGTGAGTTTATAAATAAAGTAAATATATTTTCTCGTTACTTAAAACACCATACAGTACGTATACTACGTATTTGCTTCAATTTTAATCAAAAAATTGCCTTTTTTGCGCTGATGTGACTTTATAAAATATACAAAATAATGATCTGGAATGCGTACCGTGCACTGCGGTGCACAACCGCAGGTCATGGTGTCATAGTCTACAGCTGTTCCATATGGACATCCAGTGGGACAAATAAACTGATGGTCTGTTACACAGCAGAATAAAGCATAAAAATAGCAATTTATAAATCACAATACAATATATAAATAATTAAAATAGAGTATATTATTGAAATACATTTATATATTACTTAATTCAATTAAATGAAAAATTATTAATCTATTGTAATTACTGCATATAATATTTACCAAAAAAATGATAGAAGAAAAAATACAACAAATAGAGAAACAAATAGAATGACAACTCTAACCAATGACCGTTACGGTTGTAGTAGGCGTTGTAAACGTCATATCTGTTGGACTTATTGGTGTTGTTACCACAGGTTGGGTTGTTGGAATTGTTGTCAATGGTGGTGGTTCTGAAATAAACAACAAAAATCTTTTATTTTATATAACATAATCTTTTTGCAAATATACAACAATTGAGTTGTGTTACTTATAAGCTTATGTACCAAGATAAACAGCTAACGATTGCTTACATTTATTACAGAAAAATATTTAAACGCTTTCATTAACCATAAGTATTATAAATAAAAAAAAATTTTAAATTGATTTAAGAGGCATAATTTGTTTCGCAAACCAACAACACAGTACGAAATTTGAGCACAAATCGTTAAAGGCTTGCATTTGTTTGCAGGATGACATTGTGAACCACTTGGACAAAAGTTTTAATGATTTAAAACAAGCCACATTGATAAACAATCACTTTACGAGTGATCAAGCGTTCACTTCACTGAGTTATAGTAGATCTACGCATTTATACATATTGTATAATGCACTGCATATGTTATATGTGTATATGCATAAGCGTATGTGATGATTGTATATGATTGATTAGGCCTACTCGTTTGTCAATTACCTAAAAAATAATAATCTAAAAAATTAAATAGGCCTGCACGCAAAGAGACAAATATACAATTTGAGACACAGAGACACACAGACAATCAGACACACAGACAAATAGGCAAAGCGAGAATATAACACTATAGACTGAAACAACAAATATAACAAAATAGTCACAAAAAGTTTGACGATTAATTTACCAATGTACAGGTTATATATTGCATTTTTTATTATATTGGCTTGTTTAAAGTTTGTACAGTACACAGGACTTTTGTTTTAGAACTTCAATTCATTTACCATAAATATTACTATATAAAAAGTATAACGGAAAGCATAAAAACATATAATAATAAATACAAATGTGTATTTTAAAACACAAAATTCGCATTATGAATGGATACATTACAACGTACAATAGCTACCATGAAAAGTCACATATAAACTTATAACAGGAAGCAATAATTCTATTATAAGTCGACGAAAAGTAACACGTCATATAACAACCTTCGTAAATGTATTAAATTCTATAATAAATGAGTCGTATAGTTTCAAAACTCGCCTATTCCATATTTTGCGTGTTTTAACCCGGCGAAACAGTTATAGTCTTCAAGCAAAGCTCAACAATGCTATAATATTGGTTAGCTTCAGAACTATCCTATTCCAGCAGAAAACTGGTCAACAAATTCAGCGTCAGTTTCAAAACTCGTCTATTCGTCAAACCTATTAAAATGCTTTAAAACCACCACGTGACATTGTTTATACCACGCTTAAACTAAAGAGCACATGGTGTAACCAATTGCAAAGTGTCTTACAAAACTTGATATTATTATTTTTAACAACTGGGTTTTCTAATTGGTTTATTTATATTAAATACCTGCAATATGGTGTATTTAGTTATTTAGTCTTTAAAAATGGATGACAGTCTTTTATTAGAATATTCTTGGGGAAATGTAAAGAAATGAAAATGGATAAAAGGAATAAGAAAACTATCAAGTGAAAAGGTATGTGAATGATATTTATTACATTTTAATGAATACATTTAGTGTTGAATTTATTTTAATGCGGTATAAAGAAGTTATAGGAAAAATAGCGGTAAATTTTTCATGTTACGTTTGAAGAAAGAGGACTTGTAATATTAAAGAGTCTTAGTATTATTAGTTTTACTCGTGTAATGTTGCTAAGATTAATTTTCTTTAGCGCAATCTGATTTAATTAATAAGGCTACTTGGAACACAAGCTTATAATATATACGATTTTATTTGCTTGTAGACATTCTGCACAAGCGCCTTGAAGCAAAGATACTAAGCTATGTCGCGGGGCGGATTTACCTGTCATTAAACATTTTGGACAATGACTCATTGGATTATTATGTAACAGCCATTGAACATAACAAAACTATTAAAATGCTTCACTATGATGATGATACTGTTAAGAGTTTGTGTTAGATGAGACAATGACAATATTTTAAGAGTTTGAGTCTGTATTAATTTTATAATAAATCTTTATAGTTAAAAAAAGTGGTTTTATTGTTGTTATACCACATGTTGTGTTTATTATTTAAACAATTATTGACTGCTAAATTTTGAACATTACAGTATTGTGTGATCAGAATGAATACTAAAAGTCTTATTTGTTTAGTAAGGACTGTTATATATGCTATATTTTCTACATTTTATCATCTGTCAGTATTAAATATTCTATTTTACAAGATATCTCCGAATAATAGTTTTCAAACTTGTCTATTCCGAATTAAAAGTTTCAAAAGTAGCTTCAAAAGTATACTTAATTTTTTTTATATAAAATAAGCTAATAATTGTTGAGGTCCTAGGTTACAATTATCTCAAATTTCAGAAAAATTGATTGAGAATCATAAATATTATACATTTTTGTTAAATATCCAAAGATAAATGGAATAGGCGAGTTCGAGTTTTGAAACTAGGCGACTCAAATCATCAATTGTTGTTAGCACATGTAGAGTTTAACATACGATACAATACATGTTAATATTTCTTGCCCTTTTTTTAAAAATAAAGATGCACTCTTTCGTTTACATGATACATTTGATGCAAGCTGTGAGTATTGCTTGTTGTGTTGTGGTTTCACCTTTTCTGATATAGGCCCATCTATTTTATATTTTTGCGTTTTGTAATATTTATGAATGTTGTTTTCAGCAAAAAGTTTTACCTTTTGAGGAATATCAGTTTTACCGGCTATTTAAATGAGCCATTTTTCCACGGATGATTTCTACACATCAGCCACTAAATTATTATTTTTAATAATTTGATTAATTACATGTTAACATTAAAAGAGTCTGATAATGAGATTATTGTTTATTCAAAAATAATCTCTCTTACAACCATCAGGATATTTGGTTCAAATTTCAGTCTACTTACATAGGCCTACGTTGCAAATTGTAGTCACATTTCTAAACTTTCTGCCATGTGGTGACCGTGGAACATAATATTGGCTTTATTGTTTATAAATGACATTTTTTACAAATCTACTTTTTAAAGAATTAGACTGCAAGTACTGTGTAATTTTATATGTACTTGTAGAATATAAAAACAGGTCTTTTTAACAGAAATGAGTTCAATCTATAATCTGCACTAATTTACAGTCTCCCTAAAAATCTATGAAAAGAAAACAAAAAAGCCTAACCTAAGAAAACACAGTTATTTTATTAATATTTTTTTCCTCACCACATTCGGCATAGGCTGGTGGACAGTCCGGCTCTCCTGGATTAACGCAGTAAGGATAGACTATCCGACACACATGACCAGGCTGAGTGCAAGAGTCAGTTACAGCCTTCAAAGAAATAATATTCCCATTGAGATGTCTAATAATGATTACATATATGACTAATGATCATCACAGAAATGGAACTGAACAATGCCATCAAAATACAACTTTTGCAAAAATTAAGTCTTTGTTCTCTTTTATATGAAACGCATGGTCCATCAATTTCTTTGAATTAAAATGCAAATGATGACATTTTAAGTAAATTTTATGTAATTCATTTACCAAAGTAATCTTAACAAGAGTCTGAACATTTTTTTAATGATTTCCATATTATTGTGCAAGTGTCAATTTCCATTTATTCTTGCTCAATATTTATATGTAAAATGTGCGTGCCAAGGTGTGGAGTCACATACATAGAGAGTCGCTACCCGGGTGTCCCAGTCTGATAACTCTAAAATGTTAACTTTTATTCTTAATTGTTTTTAAACACTTTATGAATATTCTATGCATTATCACTAGTAATAAAAGTTAGCAGACAATAAGGACTATGTCTTACATCGCATGGATTAGGAAAACACATACAGTTGATGCATCCAGTGACTGGATCGCGTTGAGTGCCGTACTCACAGTATCTACACGGAGGCAGGGGGCATGCTTAATATAATAGCGTAATATTAGCATTAGTAACAGCATTTGTATTGGTAATAGTAATAGCATTTATATTAGCAATAGTGATAGCATTTACATGTTGTAAGCTACATCTGGCCTAAACTTGATGAAGTACTCATTAAAGATAATATATAGTTGATACGATTGCTGGCAATGTATCTTTGTCATTGGGAAAATTCACTAATAAAACGAATATAAGGTAAATGGTACTGCAGACTGCAGTGCAAACAGTTATCAGTTTAAATATTACATTTGTCCTATATAATATTGCATTCAATATAGACCAGACAATCAAATTGAATGAAACATTCACTTTTGAAAGAATTATTATAAAAAGACAAATGAAACCTGTTGTTGTAGGACCGGTTGACACAGTAGGACCGGTAGATATATCAGTAGAACCGGTTAATGGTATAGCAGTTGTACCGGTTGGCATTGTAGCAGTGGGCAGTGTAGATGGCGGACCAAAAACTAAAATTGTAAAAGTTTCATTTCTTAGTTAAATACAGAGTTTACAAAAGAAATATTACTTCCCATGAGGCAAACAAAGGGCTCTAATAACTAAATCTTTTATATCATGAATGAAACCTCAAATCAGTCAGTCAACCTACTGATAGCGGCTTCAAA
>JAQIXG010005704.1:0-11152 GCA_034700105.1 Oconnorella tubifera | reverse complement strand
GAGTCAAAATATCGCGAATTGACGGAGATGTCACGTTTTCCTTCGGGTTATATTTTTTTATGCCCCACCCTGTATAGATTTGTTTATTTTGTTCAGTTTCCGAATGCGTTTGAATTTAATGAGTCATTTTTGATCACAATCTTGGATCATCTGTACAGCTGTCTGTTTGGAACTTTTCTTTGTAATTCGGAACAACAACGAATGCAATCGGTATTTTAGAAATTTATTTTCTTATTCATTCACCAGATGACGTCATTTTTAGAAATAACGAAACTTTATTTATTTTTTGTTATGATGTTTGTGCAATCAAAGGTTGCAGGTTTGATTCCCAATGATGGTGAACAATCGTCTTATTTTATTTTTCTTCCTGTAACGTTATGATTACGGGTTAAGGTTGTAGTAAGATTAGAGTTAGGTTTAGAGTTAGGATTAGGGTTAGGTTATGTATTTCCGTGATTTTTCACTTTTTAGACATATATACATATTTATACATATAATATACATATTAATATACATACACATAATATACATATTATTATTAATCATACACATATTAATCTGTTCTATATGAATAATATACTGTACTATAACGTAATTGAAATAATGCATTATTTATATTGTGAATATTTTCACAATATAAATAATGCATTATTAAGACAGGTTATTTTGGTCTTATATTTTCATATTTTTATACACGTAATTTTTATATTTTTAACTATTTAACGTAGTATTAAATTTAATTTTTATATACGTCATTTTTTATATTTTTAATGATTTGTAGTATTAAATTTAATGAATTTTAATATTTAATTTTTATAGGATGTAAAAAATAGCACAGTGTCCCTATGGTCTTATATAAACAGCCAGATATCAGATTATACGAACCCTCTATACACTCAGTACACTAATAAACACGTCCTATTTCCTGTAGCCAGTCTCAGACGTATTAGACTTTGGATCGGATACTATCTGCGATGGAACCCACACATGAGACCACAGGTTTTGTTTTTTATATTTTTATTTGCAAAATGGAAAAAAATAATACTTTCTTTGTATAATGTAATCATGTTTCTATAAAAACAGAAAGTTTATAGTTTGAAGAAGTATTGGAAATAAAAATTTGGTTGACAAAAGTTAAAACATTAAAGATTAAAGTGCCTTGGGGAAACTGTTCAAAAGTTTCCAGCACTGCCGCCGCCTTTTTTTAAATTGTATTTTCGTTTGAATCTTATTTAATATTTATCATTTTATAAGATATAAGACGATATTTATTGATATTTATCGTTAAATATTGACGATAATTTATCAAGGATATTTATCGTATAATCGTATTTATTAGAGCGTATAGTATTTTTAAATACCGTCGTTTCACTGTGTAGGAACCGATTCATGTAAGAAACAGAGAATTGTTGATACTAAAGGAACAGCTACAGAAACGATTAGATGAGTTGCAGCGTCAATCTCATTCAAGAGGGTCTAGGACTCTTGTTGCTGCTTCTCCTAAACTGAACGCAGGACTGTCTGTCTAGACTGTCTGTCTAGGACTGTCTGTCTAGACTGTCTGTCTAGGACTGTCTATCTAGACTGTCTAGACTGTCTGTCTAATAATTCCTTATCAGCAAACTAACCTAGGAGTGTTCGAGTTCGAGTTTCGTATGTCTCGCTGTATAATCGCTGACTTGCTGCGCCTTTAGTTCAACTTTAACGTTATGTAGCCAGTACTGTTTTATTCTTATTTTGTGCAATTTTTCTAAAGAATTTCTAGATGCTTCAAATCAAGAATTTATTTAATGAATGAATAAAATGCAATCAGGTTATAAATGAGTTATTCTGCTGTATATTAATATAATTATAAACATTTATTTTAGTGCATTTTGGGCATTGAAATGTTTTAAGGATATTTTAAGTTTATTGTTTTGGATGATTATGCGCAAAGTTATTACAAAACTTTTTATTTAAACAATTTTACGAACTTCGTTTCTTTTTGGTTTCTGTAGATAGTTTCTGATAATTTATTCTTAATACGCAGCAAGGTCTGTGTGTTGAAAAATGCTATTACATAGAAATGCTATTATGTATCTTAGAATTCATGTAAATATTTTGTAAATTGCGATGCTAAGCATTTAATTATATAAACCGTAACCATGCTATATTTAGATTCGCAGCATTTTAGAATAAAATACTGATGGCTTAACCTGATCATTTTCCGTCACTAAATAACCAATTTGTGCTGATGTGACGTTATTTAAATAACTAAGTTATGCTGATGTGACATTTAAATAACCAATTTGTGCTGATGTGACGTTAAATAACTCTCAATACTCTCGATTACAGTGAAATATGATATAATTTTTTGCTTTATTTTGTGAACAGTTGTAAATTTATCTGCATTTGTGTTCTACTGTTTGATAGCAAATAAAAGAGTTGAGCAGATTTACTTATCTACAACTATACAATTTAACAAAATCGATGAATTTTTGTAAATCTTCCAATTAAAATTACAAATAACAATGTCTGATTACTAAAATAATTAATTTCTGAATAATAAAAATACCTTAGTAGAAATACCCCAGGTACCCTGATAAAACCACCCTGACAATTCACTTAATAATCCCAACTAAACCTAAATTTAACCCTAACGCAAACCCTAACCCTAAACATTAATAATCTAGTTGGCCTAAAAAAAGTTAATATAATCAGTGTAATTTTATACCAGGTATAATTTTTACAAACATAATAATTAATTTACAGTATATTATACTAAAGTTATTCATACTTTAACGCAAATCCTAACCCTAAACAAACTTTTATAGTCGAAGCTGTGTGTTAGTAGCAATATAAACAACCTCAGTATCACTGCAAAATTGATAATGATAACAAATATCATCATAACTGATAATAATTATTATCATCTTTGACTGTTTTATGTACGATATAAAATTGGCGAGAGTTTTAATAAAAGGAATATTTTAATTCTCAAACTTGCTGCTGTAAAGATTGTGGCGTATAAATCTTTATAGTCTGGTCCCACGCACAATCTGCTATCTACACAAACATAAATCTATTATTTATCCTGACCCTACAATACGGCCCAGACAAATCGGCCCCAATTATTCATTCTTGGTTAAGGTTGGGGTTAAGATTCGAGTTAGGGTTAGTATTTAAGTTAGGGTTAAGTTTAAGGTTACTTAGGATTAGGGTTTTTAAATGAATTGAAAGCGTTGTTTTGTCAAGTTTATGCATTCGGTGTCATTTTGTCAGTGTACCATTAATTACACTACTAAATTAGAGCCTCGCAAAAATCTTAATCTGCCTAATTCTATGCCATAAATGAATAAATTGCATAATCATTTACTAGCCAACCAATCACTTATCACTCTGACAACCTTATTCGCAACACGCCTTTTGTGCTGATGTGACGTTAAGCAATAAGATCTAAGAGATAGCAATTAAACTAAGACTTATATACTTATTTACGCTGATTATATTTTACGCTGATTATATTTACGCTGATTTTATTTTACGCTGATGAATATAACGATTATATTTACCAGGCCGGTGTGATGCGTGCTACAGTCCAGTCCATACACAAACTCTGTGTGATGTTCTATCGTTTCTACAGCATTAGAAACATTCGTCCAATTCCAGACACTAAGCATAACAATAAAAACAAGAAAAGTAATAATTACAAATTCTATGCTTATTACAAATTATACGCTTATTACAAATAACAACCGCATTTTAATTTTTATAAAAACTTAGCAGTAAAATGCAGAAATACACGAATGTTCAAGAAATCATAATTAGATTTGAAAACCAACCGAACAGTGAAATCGTAAGAAGAAGAAACAAGCTGATGAGCATTAAACGGAGAAAACTGAAAATAAACGCAAATTATTCACCAGATGGACACACTAGAAAATATAAAAATTTAATAAGTAATTCACCAGATGGACACAGCAAAAAAAAAATCCTTTTGTACCCTGATAAAAACGACCCGGAATACATTAACCAGACAACTGTCATTCATTTAATAACCCTAACCCCAACACTAACTTCAATTCAAATCTAACCCCAATCCTAGCAGTAAAAACATTTTATAACTATAGAGATTCATGACTGTAAAGAAATTTGATTAAATTTCAAAAATCCAAGTCACAAGTAGAAGTGAACACATTACTTCATTCCTTCATCGAACTGCTTCAATTAAATTGACATCTTGAACTTAAAGTCTAAAGTACTATAAGAAAGAATCACCCAAACCTTAACCCTACGAACAGCTAGTGTATGACCCTGTAGTTGTTTAACGCACTGTCTAGTATTCCTTAAATCCCACACGCGGATTATTCCATCTGTCGCTCCACTTGCTAAAATATTCTACGCGGAAAAATATGCAACGGAATTATTTAATAATTAATAATTAATTAATTAATTAATTATCAATGACTTAATCAAATATTTCACATTAATAGAGTTATAGCCTACTAAGATATTAGCCTATTAGACTACTAGTCTATCAAGCTAATTGAATAATAGCCTACTAGTTACTGCTACTAGCCTAATAGCCCAGTGAACTACTAAAATATTAGCCTATTAGCCTACTAGCCTGATCATATTTGCACCAATCACAAGTGAGTATTTCGGCAGTTTTATGCGCAGGTATAACTATCTGAGCCATGTATGATTTACGCATATCCCAAACTCTTATAGTCTCATCTCCTGTGTGTAGATAGAGAGCGAAAACCATGTAGTATTAGAAATCAGTTGCAGGATATGATAAATACAAATGTTGTTCTTTAAACTTGTTATATGAATGAATGAATGAATGAATGATTGAATGATTAAATGAATGAATGCATGCATGAATGAATACATGAATGAATAACTTAATGAATGAATGAATGAATGAGTAACTTAATGAATGAATGAATGATTGAATGAATGAGTAAATGAATGAATGAATGAATAACTTAATGAATAAATGAATGAAAATTACTTAATGAATAAATTAATGAATGACTAAATGAATGAATTAATGAGCAAATTAATATCTTATTGAACGAATGAATGACTGAATGAACGACAGATAAGACAAAGTTTTCTAAAATTCTACCATCTTCAAAAGTTTGCGATAATTTCATCAACATCAAAACGTCATTATATTTTTTATATTATTAAATGAATCGACGCTGTTATCCTATCAACGTTCAACGCTTTACCATCACACATTAAAATTAAACAACATTAAAAAAGCAAAAATAGATTTAAACTAAAAAAACGCAAGAAAACAATCGTTTTATACTCGAAGTAGATGCAAAGCATCCTGACAAAAGGGGAGACCAGATGGCGCTGTATACAACTTGGTCATGCCCATTAAAAGTAGACAACGATCCAGCGCCATTCTGCACGTCCCACTACAAATTTATTATAATTTACATATTTCTGATAATATCAATACAAAAACAATCTGCACAGATAGAGTTTTATATATGAAAATATACTGACTGATGTTAAAGTTGATTAATTGACTGATTGATAAAGTTTATTAAAAACATTTTAGCATATCCCACTGCAAGAAGGAAAAAATTCGAATACATTTTAATTGTGTGCATATTTTGATTAAATTGCTAATACGAATATAAGAATAATGAAATGTAAGATAATTACTTAAATATTAATTAATAATAAAAGTAATGTATATATATTTATTAGCAATATAAGTAAATGAAGGGTACCAGTTTAATGGATCCATCCCATGAAGCACTTAGAATCAGTTGAACGTCTCTCGTTGTGCTCCAGTCAACCCCGTAAACCTTCAAAATTTATAAAAAAATCCAATTTAAATTAAACGCATGAATAAATTGAACACAATGAAGTTTGATACTATAAGCTAAAAAACAATCCAGTTGGTTTTTAAGGAAACGTAATAAAAAACAGAGGCTGTAACAAAAAGAGTTACAAAGAAAAGAATTTTTAGCAAAAAAAGACGTTTTATGACCTAGGTAAGTTTAACTCACCTCCTTTGTGTGTTCCTTCCAGATTAAAACTGGAATCTAGCAAAGAAAGGAAATATAAAACCAAAATTATATGCATATTGCTCCTTTATTTTAAGTTTATACAAGCGCAAAAATCAACACAACAATTAAATCCGTTACGAAATCTGAAAATATCAAAAATGAGATCAAGTACAATAAAGAAAGTTAAAGTAGATTACAATAGTAAATAAAAAGTTTGAAAGTTATGATGTTGTTTATAAATGGTTTACATTTCCTGTGGTGAGATCCCAGAGGATGACCGACCCGTCCCCGCCCCCCGCCACAACCACTGATCCCTTCCCTTCACTCCACGCGACATCAAATAACGCGTCCTGCCAGTCACATGACGCGTGGAGGCACGTGGCACCAGTGGTGCTATCAAAATCTACCACGATCAGCTTAGCGTGACCTAAAACGAGAAATATAAGTTAATGTCACATCAGCACAAAATGTTATAAAGATGTTTTAACATTTACTACTGCATGACTTACAATAGACAATACACAAGTAGTAACAGGATATAACGCTTAATGTCACATCAGCACAAAATATTATAAACAAGGCGCATATAACCTCTGCTTAGAGAAACCAGTACTTGACCTGCCATGGTTATTACAATATATAGCGCAAAATGTCACATCAGCACAAAATGTAACTGAACAATCATGCAGTATTAAAGAAATCTGACGTATAAACAATGCATTACATCATTTTCCATCTTAAAAGTTAGAATAGAGTTGGTAAGATTAAAACAAAATATAGCCTCTAATTTATGACCTGTGATGCCAAACTTCTGACAGACGACGGACGCGAGGCGATGAGGGACGTAGGGGGAGAACTCTACCGCGTACCCGTGGAACCCCTCCGTACGGAACACGCTCAACATTCTATGTCTAAACAATCCCCCATGGCTCTAAATCAACCTAATTAAATGCACTAATAAGAAATTGATTAAATAATTAAACTCTTTTATTAAAAATAAATTTAATTAATTAATTAACTAATTAATTAAATAAAAAAAAATACGATAAAGATCAAAGTTTAAAGTTCAGTCAGCTGTTAACGTAGGCCTAGGCCTAGAAGTCATTTTCCATTTTCTGCAAAATTCTTATTTGTTTAAGTATTATTCAGAAAACGCTCATATCTTGCCATTTTACTACTAATATTATAAAGAATAATTTTATGTCTGCTAGTCATTTTGTAGGATGCTGAGCCGCCCACAGTAGAGTTTGTGCAGTGCTCCAGCCACGCAGCCCCCCTTGGTCGGCGCCTAGGTATTTAAATACGGGTGATTAGTCTTAAAATAAATCAATTTAAGTCTGAAGACAGTATCTTTCTCGAACGGCTGAGTCAACCGAGAAGATTGTAGTGCTGTGATATAATCATATAAATCCTTGTCTCTTGTATTATGGTCTAGAGTTCTACGGATAAGTTTATGATACAGTTATGATACTATCCTTATATTGATTATAATTAATAGTATAATTAATTGACAAGTAATATAATTGATAGAAAAGTAAGCATATTTGATAATCTCAAACTTGTATACGCCTAGTAAAGAACACAAAATTTAAAAACCCGCAAAATTAGAAAATAAATAAATAGAAATAAAATGATAAAAAGATTAGGCGACGCGGGGGAATTGAATGATGAAGAGAATGACGAGGAGAATGACGCGTTGAATGACGAAGTGAATGTCGTAGAGGAATGTTTTGAGCAAGCCATCAGGTTTACATTTAATTAAATATCTGGAAATTAGGGTTAGGCTCTAATTAATAATTATAGTTAATTATCGTTATAAATTGGTCTGCGTCCAATTTAGTTTTGTCAGAGGTTTATTCAGTACCGACCTCGTCAAAATCTTAACAGAGTCTCATTTTGAAATATAATAACAAGAATAGAATTCTAATTCTAATCCCTTAAACTTTATACTTGTGATGATTAGTAATTTACAAAGTAGTTTACTAAATATCTGTTTTGTAGCGAGTCTGCTGATGATGAAACTGCCAGAGTCACGCTTAAGAAAGTACTCAGGAAAACTGTCAAAGATTTAAGATCTGTGGTACGTTTAAACTTTTATATAAAATTTAACGTCGGCATTATGCATTATTGTCGTGAGATTTGTATTGTCCGCAAGGAATCCAGATGTCTGCAGTTCAAGTTGAGCCCCGGGGGTCCATTAAGTTTTTTCTTAAGTCCGAGCAGATAAGATTTCCTATGTCAAAAATTGTGCAAGTTGCCTTCGTGAATTGTCATCATTCATGTATCACATTGTTTGTTGCAAATTTTGTATAATCCTAAATTTTTATATCGTCTTAAATTTTTGTGTAATCCTAAATGTTCATATGATTGTAAATTTAAACTGATCAATTTATATTTTTGATGGATATATTTAATAGGCTGGCACATACAGCAGAATCAGAATTCTCAAAACTCAACTTTCTCGCGTAAGACAGTACTTTTTTATAACTGTTTATAAAACTTGTTTATAAAACTTGTGTAGAGAACTTTTATATCTTTTATCTTTGTACTTAACTTCAATCTAACAAGTTCAGTGATGTACAGGAAAATGAAATAAATGCCCGGATTCGAATGTCATGGGTTTGAGTCCGGGTGAGTTCGAATATTTGCTTTAAATAATGTTAACATTATTCAGCAAAATTGAATGGTGTATTTTTATCTAAAACTACGCAATTTTTAATTTTTTATATTATGCTTTTCTTGTCATATTAAACTTACTAGATATATGTTAGACATATTAAATACAGTTTTATATACAATATTTTAGAGTCAGTCTATTATAAAAAGAAAACGCGAATATTTACTGAAAGTACAGCAGAAAAATCAAAGGTTAGAATTATAGCTTTGTATTACTTTTTTGTAAATGTTATTACTAAATTACTAAATAGGTTAGATAGTTATATTCTTATGTAAGTGACTACTTTTTGAATTATGTTATTACTCTTATAGTTGCGTTATTTTCAGTTACAACTTTCTGAATATGCTGCTACATTCCTACATAGGTTATTACTGTCTTGGATATTCTATCTCAAACGTAACATCATTAATATAATACAATTTCTTAGAAATTATATTATATTAATTTTTAAAGATGTTATTTTTAATAATAAGTTAAGTTTAACGTCTGGATTATCTTTTTATATGAACGATATCCAAGATGTAGCTGACAATTTAATCGTCTTACTAAAAGGTGCAGCAATATGGCGGTTATAATATTGTTAATTTATACTATAAATATTGTGATACATATAAGTGATATAAATATACAAAATGTAATTAAATTTGACGTATAAAAATGATATTATAATAAAAATGATATTATGAAGAATGTTGTTGCAGACATTACATTTATTCTCTTTGGTTTGTTGTAGAATGAGACAAGAACTTAGTTCTTTGATCAATGATCAACAAACTCATCATCGTGTAAATAGAAATAGAAGCGTTTCGTCTCAAAGATGCGCGTGAAAATATACGAAAATAATGAAAATATAATAGGATTAGAAAACTTAAAAATAAACAAAAAACAATTTTGAATATTGACTGATTGTAAACATTGTAGAGCTAAAGATTTTAAATAAAGTTTAATTTCGGTCATTTTCATCTGGCTTTAACAACAATAGAGTCAATATTAACGTAGGATATGCAGACTGCTTTTATTTGCTAGTTGTTTCTAACCGTTTAATGTCACATCAGCACAAAAAAGCATTATGTACAGATGACAATGCTACTATCAAATCTAAAGTCGCATAAAAAGTTTGAAACGATTGAAGAGAAACCAAGCGATGAGTGACTTCATAGAATCTTAACACAGTCTACAAACACTAATATAACTGTCATAATTATATAAATGACATCACAACCCATGACATCATCATAGGATGACATCATTGTATCATTTGTATGACATCATCATTGTCTGTCCCAGCGCCAGATGGTAGAATCATCACAGACACAGATGAGAACAGATCCGTCTCTACTGAGACAAGTCTGTCTAATTGGTGTCGTGCATTTTAAATGCGACAGTACGATAGGTCTGAAATAACGATATCAAAAACTGATCTCAATGTAAAAGAAATAACTTAGAAGAATTTACAAGAAAATATCAGTTAAAAATAAGATATTTATCTAAATTTGAATCAGTTATAAAGTCTATTAATACAAAACAGTTTGTATATAATATACATTAGAATATACAATTAATATACAAATTATACACAAAATAGTATACATTAAAATATAAATTTAAAGTCTGGATTAGTATTCAATTATGATATTAAAAAGTTGATACAGAAAGAGAGGGGGAGGGAGAGAGGAAGAGTGAGAAACAGAGTGAGAGCAGAGAGAGAGCAAGAGAGAGAGAGACAGACTGACTTAACGACGGTGGGGTCATCCATATCCAGATCCCAGACGTACACTTTACCAATCTGATTGCCAAGGGCCATTATCTAAAAGTTCAATATAAGAGCGGATGATAGAGATCATCATATCAATAGTTTGATAGGAAAAAGTAGCGACTCGCCGCACCCTTTAAGGAACCATTCAATTCAGGGGCCGCATTATAAGACGCAGTCTCAGAGAAAGAGTAATTTACTGCACCCTTAACGAGCAAGTAAATACGAACACGCATTATCGATACAATCTACTAGTAATTAAAACTAGCAATTATAAACTTATTTATAAATCTATTGCTAGTCCATTGCGTTATGACAATTTTACGGAAGATATAAAAAGAATGCGGAATTACAGAAAGTCAAATTTATTGCTTAATTTTTTTCATCAAACTTTGTTTACATTATTGTTTACCTTGATCACATAAATAACTGTTCCCTGCAAATCTTACTTTTTGTCTATAGTCCAGAGCAAACCTCATAAACCAGATATCGCAGTCCTTCAAGTCAAACTTGTGTAGAATAGAAAGTGTCTGTTGATCGGATTGACTCACTACCCCACCCCCACACCCTGATTGACTCGATGCACCCGCACTACCACCCCCCACTGATTGACTGGAGGCCCCACCCCCCACTACTGATTGACTGGAGGCCCCACCCCCCACTACTGATTGACTGGAGGCCCCACCCCCCACTACTGATTGACTG
>JAQIXG010005703.1:0-11155 GCA_034700105.1 Oconnorella tubifera | reverse complement strand
ACGATATATAGACCTGCATAGATAGGAACAAAATTATGAATTTGAAGCTCAGTAGAGTGGGCACGCTCGTCTTTTTTGAGGTGGGGGGGGGGGGGTATTTTATTTGTGTTCGATACAAATGAAATTAGTTCATAAAAGCGTACAAAAACTGATGCAATCAAGAATTATTTAACACTATAGTGTGCGTTGTATTAAATAGGCTACTACTTTGAAATTTGATTACTGGATAAATATCTTTAAATTTTGCACTTAAGACATTTTTTAAGAAAGTAACTGACTTGAATCAACATTTTTCTTTTATTAAACGCATTCTACTTGTGTCAATTATTATGTAAATACCTAATCTCCGATTCTACGTCAGTACTTTTCAGTTTGACTAATTTCGGCTGGTGCCCCGTATTGCTACGTTGGTATTATTAAATAGTTTTAGTTGCTAACATATGTCTCTAGACTCTCTACTTTGTTAGTTTATTAATTATTGCATCGAATTCTTTAATTTTCTTATATTTCTGTTGCTTCTACTGGTGGTGACCTTTATATAACATGAAGTTGGTGCAGTTTCAGTGGCTATGCGTATGTTTCTACTATGTGTAGTATCAACTGAATACTCTTCAACTACTTCATCGTTCTAAGGCAAAGTAATGATTCAGTATAGAGAAAAATTCCAATTGTCCCTAAGTTGATAAAATTTTAGCCAATTGTCCCTAATTTAATGTATTTTTAAGCGCGAGCTCTCTCTCCCCCCCCTCCCCACACTGAAATTGTGCCCTCCTAAACACAAGACCTTCCTAATACCGTCTGATAGTTGGATGATATATTACATGATATTAAAAATAACTTGATAATTAAATCAATCCATCCATAAATAAAAAAGAATCAGCAAATGAATTAAGTCTGAAAATAAAACACTTTGAAACGATAAATGTCATGAGGGGGGGGGGGGGGGTGGCTGTCCATGCAAGTATGCAAGGGGGGTAGGGTCCATGATTTTATAAACAGGTTTGTGTATTATAAAACAGACAAAAAAGACTACACACATGATAGGATATGCGAGTATTAAAGAATAAAAATAATTATATAACATTGTAGTATTAACATAAATAAGAAATAATATTACCCAGGCAAGTAGATTACTGCAGCACTGAATCTTTACATAAAAATATAACGATGTATTTATTAAGATAAAATGCAAATATCAAATACTACATGTATCTGATGAGGCAAGTATGTATGGTATATTCAAATAGGTGATAACAATTTAGCGGATTGCTCAACGTTACATCAGCACAAATATTATTATTAAATACATCCAACTGCAATAGACAGTGATTTACATCGAGGCCCAGACAAAACGGTTCCCATCATTTCAATCATTCAATAATGTCTAAAATATCACAACAAATATAATAATACAAATATTTACTAGTTTCTAATTACTAGAACACTATTTTAATTGAATCGTTTTCAACTAGAACACAAAACACTGACTTTTCTGGCGTGTATAAAAATCAGACTAGTAGCTATATGCAGTTCATAAATATATTAAATATTCTATTTTCACTGTATTAAATAGAACTTTTAAAAACTGAAATTTGAACTTTTGAGAATATTATCAATAAAACGAGATTTAATGTCTGATTCCACGGGGACTGTTTAACTAAAAGGTTAATGTTATCATAGATTCTGATTAAAATGTGCAAGGAGCACGGTTATTACAGCTATTTCATTGAATGATGAAATCATCTGATTATAATAACAGATTAAAAATGTAATAAGCATTGTGTTATTTAGCAAACATATGTATAGAATCTATACATATAGGATCTGTACGTACGCATATAATAACATACATAGGTATATAATCTGTACATAGGTATATAATCTGTACACAATCTGTACATAATCTGTACCTAGAATTGACCCTAACTACTTATTACTACAAAGAATAACTAGATAACAAACTACATATCTATATCATACAACTAGCTGTTAAACAGAGCTAGTTATGTGTTCATTGAATCTCTTGACTGCCTGGAACACAGTGTTCAGTTCATCCAGAAAGGTCTCGTGTCTGTAAGTGACTCTAATGTCTGGCACATTGGTCCTGTGGATGTCATTTCCCACTGGTCCTTCCTTCAAATAATTAGGTCCTAGCCAATGCTGCTTCATCTGTTAACGTCACATCAGCACAAAAAAGTTACTAAGTGATGCGTAAAAAACAAGTGATGAGTGAATGGTTGCGTATTCGGCAGTGAAGTCAATAATTTTTATTTGGAAATGACGGCGGGTGGGGGAAGCAAGTGCCAATAAAACTTGAATTGATTTTTATTCTATAAAGAGATATATTCACACGTTTGTAAATATAACGTTACTTGTTGCACTCTTTAATCTGACAATAAAAAGTTAACCAATCAGTGAATCAGTCAGTAAATCAGTCCAACAATCAATCAACATTAATCAATTTTCATCAATCAATCAATCAATCAATCAATTAGTCTTCATTAAACTATCACCTCTTGCATTAGATTACCAGATTTTTAAAACTATACGTTTAGATTTTACAATTTACGAGTTAAACCTCCTAAACTTTACTATTTAGTGAGGGGGGGATGATATTATTACCCCGTGAGAGAAGCCACTCATAATGACGCTGTTTCTGGCCAATTCACACATATCAACACTACTCAACTTCCAAACCTGGGCCGCTATGCTGTACTCCTCCATTAAGGGCTCCTAGACAAATATACAACATCAATAAAAAACAGCAAATAAAAAACAACAAATAAAAACCAGCAACAATCATCAAAAGCTCCATCCGAATCTACAATAACAATTATGCCTGAAAGTTGTCAAATGTTTTTGTTGGCACAAAAATAGGTCGTCTATTAAAATCAACAATAACAACAACAATCGCAAAAATTACGCTAAAGCTGAATAAATATCTGAGATCCAACTACTTTTTTAAACTAAACTTAGTTGAATATAAGTCTTATTTCAACTACAATTAGCTAAATATATGTTAGTTTTACTTATTTTAAACTAAACTTAGCGGAATATATACGCGTAAAACTTCTGTAGTACCTTCGTGAAATGGAACTGCAGTGGATCATCCGTGGAGAGGGAGACAAGCAAACCTCTGGCTAGATATTCCGCGAGTGGATTACGATGATAATTGAGAAAGAGAGAATTATTACTGAGCGGGGACATGGCTATACCTATCTGGGCTAAGTAATAGAGGTACTGGAGTACTGGGACCTGAATAGAAACAAGTACTAGAGGTAATACGGGTACAAGTACTAGAAGTAATAGAGAGAAAGTACCTGAATACAAACAAGCAAAAGAGCAGTACTAAGTACAAAAAACAAAAATATAAATGCAACACAATTACAGAGTACAGAAAATACAAGAAACGTGTATAAATGGACAAACTTAGAGTTTAGTTTACAGAGAAAATAACAGCATGAATGAATAGATAAAATAAATGAATGAATGCAACGCTGTACTTTTCTAAGTAGAAGTCCGTGAGAGATGTTTTCCGAAGTCATGAAGGCCGAGACAAGATGATGTACAGGTCCAGCCTCACCGCAGTGAGGTCTCAGCACAAAAGTACTCAACCCTCTCTCTCTACACACAAACAAATACACAACTTGCTGCACTCTTTAGTAAAAGAGGCAATAAAGACTGTTACTTGCTGCACATTTAATAAGAGAGGAAATATAGAGACAAAATGCTCAATTTATTTTTTATAAGTGCTAACTGGTGGTTTTAAAAGTAAAAAAGCCTTTTAAAAGAGTACAACACAGTACAAGAGAGTACAAGATAGTACTAGAGAGTAGAAAAGAGTACTAGAGAGTACAAAAGAGTACCTCCTGAGTTGATTGAGTACAGTGATGTTGGCGTACATGTAGTAGATGTAGTACGCATAGGGTGGATTGTCCTCAGTCTGCCAGTCACTGGGTACCGGAGTGTCTTTGTCAAAGGATACGTGTTCAATCTTAGACTCATCATCTACTGAGTCAAACCCAGTCACCTAATCCAGTCACATCATCATTATCATATCATCATCATCATCATCATCATCATCATTGTATTATCATTAACATCATTATTAATTAAATCAGTATTATTAATTACTGCAAGTTTTTTCAACGTTACATCAGCATAAATACAAGATTCCACTAATTAATCTACCGATTTTAGTTTGGTACATGTCTACATACATCTGATCTATAGATATTTGATCTATAGATATTTGGTCTACTCTCACCCTAACTCTAACCCTAATAGACCAAATATAAGTAAAATGATTATCCTGATACCTATAGAAATCTATTTAATGTTCATTCGTTTGTGCTGATGTGACATTAAGGGCTCAGAGAAAGCAAGAGATCTATTGCAAGTACGTACGTATTGTAAGAACTGATGAATGTCTTGATGACCGCTTGGATTAATTGTCGCTTCAAACAAAGGACGAAATAAATTGTCCAACAATTCTTGAAAATTGTCCACCAGCTTATTTAACTTATATACATCACTGAAATATAATAAACGCAAGTCATTCATTTATAATATAACTAAAAGTTCAATTAATTTTCAACAAAAATAAATACTGATTTGTTACTTAATGTCACATCAGCACAAAAAAGTTACTGTAAAACAAACATTCTTTATATAAAAAATGCTGATGTGATGTTACGCAACTAAACCCTACCTATTTATATCCCTTTATATAAAACAAAACCGTGCTGATGTGACGTTATACACAACTAAACCCTACATATTTAAATCTCTTTACATAAAACAAAACTGTGCTGATGTGACATTACACTAACTAGAGTCTAGGTATCTGTATGAGCCATCTAACGCTGCCTGAGTTGACTTTGTTCTTGACGGCCCATAAAGCCAACTTGGCCCACTCACTGGCTGACCGGCCGTACACTGAGAGTCTGTACTCTGCTTTCTGGTACTTGCTCTCCTCCAGGTCTTGCATTACTTCCTACAGAGTAACAGAGACTAAAGGTGCAGCGAGTTTGGCACATTATTAAAGAGTGCAGCAAGTTGAGTGCGTTATTAAAGGGTGCAGCAAGTTGGGTGCGTTATTAAAAGGTGCAGCAAGTTGAAAGTGTTATTAAAGGGTGCAGCAAGTTGAATGTGCTATTAAAGGGTGCAGTAAATTCGGTACCTTAATAAAGGGTGTAGCAAGTTACTGACTTGTTGTACGATTTAGAAAGACGCTGAACTTTCTGCACCCTTTAATAAAGCGCTAAAATTGACAGCTACGTCTAATTCAAAAAACTTAAATTTATCAAAAAAAGCTAATGCTTTAAAGAACACATTTACTAAATTGTTTCTATCTTACTAATATCACAACTAGCTTTAAATAGTTTATTTCTTGTCAAACGTCACATCAGCACAAGTTGTTCCTAACCTTTAAAATATCTGCAAAGTATTTCCCCTCTATGGCATTGTCTGTTTCTATAAAAATTTCTCTCAGTCTGCTCTCCCCCACTGGATTATACTTGGCGTTAAACTTGTCAAATCTGTGAAATGTGTTTCTGTCCTAGAAACAAGGTAGAAACGATATTACGTTCACATTTAGAAACGAATGATAACAAAACGCGTTTCTATAGTAGAAACAGGTTATGTTTCTAGTATAGAAACGAATAAAAATCTGCAAGTTTTCACGCGTTTCATCAAGTATGAAGCGTTTAAATAAAATCTTAAAATGTGCCGCAGTAAATATTACTTTTATATATTAATCTTAAAAAACAAAAATATACTTAAAAGGTTTATACGGAAAAAAAGGTCATTGGATTAAACTGACCGCGTGTACGTCCAAGAGGTCAACACTGAGGTCATAGGCAGTCAGGTTTAGGCTGTCAAATATCTAGACAGACAAACAGACAGATATCTACACAAACATCTACAGACACAAATATCAAGATATATTTTATTACATATACATATTTAATTTATATCAACAAGCAGAAAATCTATAGATATTATGTTGTATAGACAAGGAGAAATACAGAGAGATGTAGACATAGAATCAGATATCTAGAGAAAGAAAGAGACAGACAGATAAACACACAAATATACCCGCGTATGTATAATATAAAAACATCTAGAGATACAAGCAGACAGACAAAATGAAACAGGACTTCGAAATGATTTCAAAACATTTCAAATACAATTTACAACCAAGACAAGTAATTTAAAATTTGAATGATATCCCAATTCACCTAACAAAAGCTACCGGATAAAAATAGCTAATCCAAATTTAGCGGTAGATTAAAAATTTGCTTAAAATATAAAATTAACCAAATTTTTTTAAAATCAAAAATGAAAAAAATAATCTGATCTAATCATTTATCAAACTGAAGTTAAACTAGGGTTAGGAATCAAAACATTATAGAACTTTAAACGTTAAAAAACCGAAATAAAATAAAACATAATTTATAATATGATTAATTCACAGAAGCAAACATAAAAATTCTGAAATTAATTCAAAATTAGAAACAATTATAAATCTAAGACTGAAACAAAATAAAATCGCAATATTAGACTTTCCAGCAAGCCAAGCAGAGAACAAAATAACCACACACACACACACACACACACACACAGACACTCAGCGAGAGAGGCAAACACACTGAGATGCAAGGATATAAAGACACAAACAAGCAAAGATCCAACCAAGCTACCAGGCCAGTGTCCATAGATTGTAGAGAAACATCAGAATTAAAAGCGCTCGAAATACTCGCAGCCGATTGGCTGCTGCTAGCCCCGCCTATCTCTACTGCGGACTGCTTAGCCCCGCCTACTATAGATGACGGGCGTGCAATAGCTCCACCCATTTGATAGCTGCTATGTCTTAAGGCCTGTAGGCCAAATAGAAAGTGTATGTTATAAATAGAAAGTGAAAGTATGCGACATAATAGAATTAATATAGAAATGAATGGAATTAGATCCCGCAATACCTCAGCCAATGACATGCTTGCGTTTGTGACGGGATCTTTACAGACAATATCATTGGAATGATTCTTCATAGTTTTCTTTATAAAGCGCAAAAGATGCTTTTGATTCATGCAAGATGAGGCATGAACGTGTGTGTCAACCTGTGGTCAATGAGAACATTCAGTACGTCAGTCATTCAATCAGTCAGTTAGTCAGTCAACCAATCAATCAATCAGTCAACCAATCAGTCAATCAATCAACAATTTTACCATTAGCTTAATCAATCAGCCAATCAATCAATCAGCCAACCAATCAGTCAATCAATCAACAATTTTAGTAAAGAGCTCAATCAGTCAAACAATCAATCAATCAATCAAACGCTCAACCAATCAGTCAATCAATCAAATGGTCAATCTTTTATTACAAAAAACAACCCCCCCCCCTGCCCCCTGTCTAATAAAAAAGAAAGATCTATGGTACCCAACCTTTCTGACATTATAGAAGTCCCTGTGTGGCACCTCTTTCTGACTGGCTGACTCTTTCAATTCATTCAACAAGCCGTGCAACTGAAACTTGGCTGATAAATAATTCAGTCGACGAAAACAAAATGACTTCCTGCAACAAAATGTGGAAAAACAGCATACTTACACTAACCCTCATACAAAACAGCATACAAAATAACCCTCAATAAAAAATACATCTATATAAATAATACAACTATATAAATAGAACAAAAAATATAAAAATAAAAATCTTACAGTGGTCCGTCTGCGATTAAAGTAAAGAGTAGATTCTGATCGGCAAGAAAATCATTCTTGGCAGGAAACTGATAGCCAAGCGGCTCATCCCTGGCAAGTGTCACTTCATCCCTATAAACTCTTGCCACACCGGCAACCAGTCTAACCAGGTAGCCGCAGTCCGGCAAGATGCCTGCAGTGAACGGCTCTGAAGTTGCCGGTTTGGTAGGGGTAGAATCTGGCACTGTAAAATTATTTTCAAAAATTATTATAAATACAAAATTACTATAATTTCAATAATTACAAAATTACAAAAATTTCATGAAATAAAAATACGTACGGGGGGATAATTCTCCGGCTCTGTCCCCAAGCCCCTCATCCTTCAGGGACGCGATAAGCCCCTCCCCCGATGTGTTGCCACTCTGTAGTGTTTCTAAAAAGCGCGCAGTGGTAACGTGAAAAGTTTGACTTGACATCTTCATGTATTTCTGTCTCAAGAGTAAAGCTTTGACAAGAGCTTCCGAAGCTTCTTGTAGATCTTTTAGTGGGACCTGAAAATTGTTATTATTAACGTCACATCAGCACAAATACTTATTATACGTAAAACCTATCAAAACGAACAGGAATGTTAATTTTAAGAATTAAGATTCGAGTTAGAAAACAAGTTAAGGTTAGGATTGGAGTTATTGTTTGAATTGAGGTTAAGCTTAGGGTTGACTAGAGTCAGGGTTATTAATAACTTGAAGGTCTGGTTAATGTATTCAGAGCCGTTTTGTCGACTAGGTATCTTACATATTTATAAAAAAAACCTCTCACCCCACTTGTTTCCTCTCCACTGATCGTAACCCGCTGAAAATTCTTCCCCCGTATCGATTCATAACCGTCATCCTCCCCCTCCTCAAAATAACCCCCCCTCCCCCTCCCTCCCCCCCTGGGGGACCCTACCCCCACGCCACCGGCAAGTGTCCGGGGGGTGGCAAAAGTAACGCTAGCATAATTGTCATCGGAATCGTACTCTGTCGCGTCTGTGATGTCATCAAAGCGTTGCGTGTCATTTATATCTGACGCATCAGTCACAAAGTGATCTGACACAGTGTCACGTCTGGATGTAGAGTGACGCTGTTTGGCTCTAAGTGACACAGTGACAAAATAGTGTCACTTCGACACGTAATAATATCAAATATGTCATTTGGATATAATAATATTAAAGATTTTATTTAATTCGCTGAAAAGATTTGACAAAGATTAAAGGAATAAAAATTGATGAAAATAAAAATGCAGAGAGATGGACAAACAGACAGACAGCTAGACGTACTGTGAGCTTAACTGTGTCTCTAGCTGTCTCCTTTGTTGTATCTCTTCTATGGGATACTGAGACACATCAAACATTGACCCCTCCAGTGACTGATTACATCTCTGGAATATATTTTCAGCCAACAATTCAAACTTGTCAGTCAATCTGTCGGTTAACCTGTCAGTCAACTTGTGAGCCAGCGGCCTGGCTAGCTTAGAGGCCGTCGCGCCCTCTATCTCCATAGTGTCCACGCCTATTGATTGACAGCAAGGGGAGGAGCCTGGGTGCACTATGGGTGGGGAAAAGGAAAAAGATTTATATTAGTGGAAAATTATAAAATGAGAAACAGTTACAATTGATTGTGGAGTGTTAGTAGCTAGGCTTGTTTTTAACAAGACACGCCCTCTTAGATATAATAAATGCATTCAATTCATTCCAAAATAGATATATCTAACTATATAGACAGACCGATTTCTAACCCTAATTTTATAATAAAAATTCAATCTATAATTCTAACCCTAATTCTGACAGTATGACAAAATGTGTAGGGTCTATTTATAAAATTATTATAATTAGTCTATTGAATAAAATTAGACCCAGATTGACAGATGTTACTGGCTACAGGGGCGGAGCTTGCTACAATAGAAGCCTCGGTACAAAAGATATTTACATTTCCTGGTGAAAAACTATCTGATAATCTGCCAAGAATTAAAGTGAAACACGTGCAACGTGAGAACAAACTAAAGGGTGCAGCAACTGCCAGCAAGTATATGAGTCATGTTTACTAGTTTCAAGAGGAATTATAAGTGAGTGAGTGAGTGAGAGAGTGAGTGAGAGAGAGAGAGAAAGAGAGAGAGAGAGAGAGAGAGAGCGCGTGCGTGCGTGCTTTAATATTTAGTAAACAAACTTCATACAAATAAACACAAACTTGAAAAGAAAACAAATCTATACAAATCTCACGAGCTAAGTACATAGAAAGCAAGTACATTGAACACAAGTACATACTTAAGAAAACTGTACACAATTTGTACACATGCCAAGTACACAGCCTAGATGTACATCCATCACCCCCCCCCCTCTCTTAAAAACACACCGCCCCCCCAGAACAATAATATTTTTAACAACTAATTACAAAATAACTCATTTCAATACTAACCTATAAAGTTTTCCTTAAAAGCCAAATATTAAATACTAATATAAAAAGCCTAAATTCATTACTAACTTATAACTATATAAAAATGACTAATTTCAATACAAACCTATAAAGTTGTATAAAAAATGACTAATTTCAATACAAACCTATAAAATCAACCTCATAATCGTCCATGTTATTAAAATTTCTTTATTTTGCGTTAATCCATCGCAGCCACTTAATTTATAATTATTCTAAAACCATATTTCGTATAAAAATCAAACATTTCTTATTTCAATCACTTTATTTCTTGCAGCATTCCTTTTATTTGATTCATTATTTTATTAATTTATATCATATATAGTTCGCATAAGTTTTCTGTCTAAATTTAACCTTGTACAAAAATTCAATAAGATTCAAGCATAAATTTCATATAAACTCAGTTCAAATCTCAATTTTCTGGGGAGGGGGTTGGTATAAATAACCACCCCCTGTATGTTCATATTTTTGGAATCCCTTCTTCCTAACTAAACCTATAATATCCTAAGGGGGCAAACAATTTTAAGCGGGGGGGGGGTGAGGGAGGGGGGCAGAAAGTATTTTTTTTAACCAGCAAGCAATTCTTAAGAAAGGGGGGGATATATCTTTGAAAAGTGGAGAAAATCAATATTTTTGGACGGTAATTTTTGTTTTTTTAGGCGGGGGGGGGGGTGGCAGGATTTTTCAAAGCGTATATAACAATTTACAACTGAGAGGCAATTTGTCAAATCAGCAAAAATTAAATGAGACAAAATTTTACAATCAGTATCACAATTATAAAATTCCCCCCCCCCCCCAACCAGGTAAAATAAATGTGACGCCCTCATTAATTGAAATATAAATAGTATAAAGTTCATCAGATATTAAAGATTAGCTTTATCCAAACAGATCTAGGTCTTAGTGTACCGGGGCTATTTAAGTACAGATTTATTTCTTACATGAAAATCAAAATATTCTCTCTCTCTCTCTCTCTCTCTCTCTCTCTCTCTCACTCTC
>JAQIXG010005702.1:0-11156 GCA_034700105.1 Oconnorella tubifera | reverse complement strand
CAGTATACAGGCACAAACTTAAGATGAATACATTATAGCCTACATAATAATTACCAATAAGCCTATTATTGCAATTGTGACTTGTAATTAAGTCCTGAAACTTTCGCTATGTATATATTATATAACTTTTATTTCACGTGTTGCAGAAACTTAAACAGATAGAGAAACAGATAGCGAACGAAAAACTAATAAATAGTTTAAATCCAATAAGAAAAATACACACGGATTCATATTTCAAAGAATAAAACTGAATGTAGCATAATAGTTTCAAAACGCTACATCTTTAGATAATTTTTATTGAAAATGCATTTAATATCATATGATTATTGTTGAAATGTATGATATAAACTATAATCGTCGATACAATAAATTTCAAATGCAGAGTGGATAATGAATGTACCGATTGTAACACAAAACTCTCTCAATCTGTACAGCGGTCAAATGAAATAATGACACTTTATAAAGATAACCATTAGGCAAAGTTAACCATTTGCAATCTTTACATATTATTCTCTCTCGAATTTAAAAGAGATGTTGGACTTCGAACTGAAGCATGCGAGTGATAGTGTGCTTCGTGAATGAACCACCAAGGTTATAATATAGCTTTGTAGGACATTTACTTCATCTACACACATGCCTAAAAATCAAGCCACGATGATAAAAATAAAATAAAGTAAAAAGATTGTAAACTCAAGACACGATGATTTATGATCTTGTAGTATTTTTTACTATTTTATTTTTATAGTGTAACGTATACGCGCATCCTTTCTGAGAATGCAATCACTGCTGATAATAACTATTGAAGTTCTCATTCGAAAGACCAAAAAAATAAAATATAAACCAAAATGTATACGTTAAAATGCGAAAAGTCTAAGCATAAATTATTACTGTATGATCTATGTAAAACTGACTTTGATCTCACATGAAAAATGTTGGAAACACTTAGCCTAAAAATTCGTGTAACATTATGTAAGTTGTTGCTAAAATATGAACATTTTAATTGTTATTAATTGAGAAATAAAACTGCATGCAGAATTTTTACTTTATTATTTTATTTCTGTCTATTCGCCAGAGTCCACCGTGTAATATATTATTTCTCTCAAAATTATAACAATTTAACTTCTATCATGTACAAATGTGTGACATAAACGTATGCATGCATTAAATTTTAATGCTATTTCTGACATTAATCGTAATACCTACCCTACATTCGTCCATTCTCCCACAGTCCCACCTCCCCCCCCCCCGTATATTCTTATCAGAATCTTAAGCTACTTTTAGCTTTAACTTAAAATCTTAAGCTAAAGTTTAGTTTTTAAATCTTCAATTAGTTCAAGTTATCTTTACTGCATTTTGATCCACCTCCCTTCCATCTAATTTTTGGCGAACTCCGGTTACTGTCAACTAAACTTTGTATTACCAACTGCTGTTATAACCATAGACATAAATATTGTACACCCCTTATAACTATAAAGTAAAATTTTAGTACCAAATAAACAAAACTCGGTAATGCGCAAGTAAACGATACAAAAACTTGAAATTGTAATTAACTTAATTACTTTGGGCATTAAAACTTAAAAACACACTGATTGATGTTATAAACTATTTGCTATTTTACTTACACGGTAAGTTTAACTATTATAATGAAGAGTTTCAAAATTGTAAAAAAAACATTGAGTGGGGAGCGATTGCAAACTCAACAACTCACTCAAACTTCCTCAAACTCGGGCATAGTTCTAAATATATTATTAAACAGTTAACAGCCCTTTGTATAATTAGTCTAATAAATACAAACACTTTAAACTCTTTTTGTTTACTTTCGATAAAAAAGCCATTTAATTATAATCTATTACGGATTATCAACTGAATTGTAGCCTATATATTTATATTTAACCTCCTACTTTAGCAATTGTTTTGCATGCATTGAATACCATAGGGCCAACGATGACCCTGGCTTAATTTATTATACGGAGTACTCCTAATTAGCAAGTAAAAACAAATTTTAATGTGGAAATAATATTTGAGCAATGTTTTAACTAAAAAAGATCATCAGGTCTACTTTTTAAAATACGCCGTCCCCTCTCCCCCCAAAAAAGAAGCTGAATAACGTCCCTGCACTATGTCCAGTCGATTGGCCCATTTTGCTATCCTCTTTTTGTACACATCAGTAACTAAAGTAGAATTGATCAGAAAATTATTTTCTATATTTTGTGTAGGCCTATAATATATGAAGGCGTTTAATTAGAACTTTCATACGAATATGATTAATAATGTTGATGTATCAAAAATGTTCATAAGTACAATATCTGTCACGACCATACCAGTAATAGTTATTTAGTAATATACCATTAATATTATTGGCGTAGTAAAATAACATGTTTACTCTGTATAGAATTATAGTCAACCTACAATAATATATTAGGTTTCTTTATATATACTGTAATTACTGCACAAGTAGCATTTCATGTAATAAATTGCAAATACATAATAATTAACTTAATAGCAAACTTAGATGCACCGCTAAAGCTAAATAATGATATAATTTCACAGTATCATGGATATCGTGTAACAGACTACAGTATGATCCTGCATTTACCCATCGTAAACCTCTAAAAAACATCTCAAAGAATTAATCGTCTAATTTTAGTTATTTTAAATTAGACATACCCTTTAGTCATAAAATTGAAGAAAAACAATATATTATACCGCCACATCTGTCAATTAATTTAGGCCTACTTTAAAAATATGTATAGCAAATCAAGACAATTTAGTCGTCTTATTAGTTGCGTTTTATTACAGCAACAATTGGATTCGAATCTTCGAGTTAATAGTAGCAAACTTGATAGTTATCTAACCAGTTTGGTATAATGGCTTATAAACGTGATAAAATAGCAATCTGTATGCAATGTTATGTCATATATGCATAAAAGCCTCGGCTTATTGAATTCGATTCAATTTTCGCTTATACTTCCTTGTCTCATTGCATAACATTAATTCTCATAACCAGGATTTTGTAAAACATTTCAATTGTAGTCAGTTTAGGCAAACTGGTATTTCTGCAAAGATTTTGCTTAGTCATCATGCAGTGAAAAACTTCACATTACTTGTAATTTACCCTTACTATGTTATAATTCTTCGCGATTCAACTAGAGTTACACGTATAGTTACACGTATATTGAATATAATAATATATATTATAATAGATATATAAAAATAACATAATATATCATAATAAATCTGTATAAATATATGTATATATTGTTTAGGCCTGTTTAATTGCTAGATATACCGTCAAATGTGTCAATATAATTCTCCATGATAGATTCTTGTTGTAAAGTCTTGTTTTACTCATTAGATATTTTAAAGTAACGAAAAATCAATGATGGAAGCCGTTGCTACAGTTATGGAAGAAATACCGGCTTGTTTTCACCCATTTATGCAGTACCACGCTAGGACGATCCAATTCTCAACCATACTCTATCTATCGCGACACTTGAACCCACTGAGGAATGTACCCGGCCTGACTTATGGTCGCATTCAGGACTGGAGAGGACTAGCTGAAGGATTATATTTTAGCTCCTTAGACATTGATAATTTTCAATTGAATGAAAATCCTACGATGAAATTATTGCGAGAATGGGTTAATCGATCATACGCGACTATTGGTCAACTGTTGAGAGCGCTTTGTGAGATGGAGCGATTTGATATTCTGTCGAATGAAACGTTTCAAGACAAAATTGGTCAGTTTTTTACTTTATAATCTAATCATTTTTCGTTATACAATTGATTATGATATCAAACCATACTTCTTTATTTTAATGGCAGAAACAGATTTAAATGAATTCAAATACAAATGAACTCAAGTGTACCATCAAAACTATTATTTTGTAAATTACCTGTCGTAATATGTCTGAGAGAAAATACACAGAACCTCTATAATTATGGCAAATTGACAATGTTGCTATATATATTTTATAACAACTTTACTTTTTAGCCGAAGATGTGGAAAAGCATAGAATACGCACGGAGCTCATTGAAGCTGCAGCTCAACGATCTCCTGCTTTACAAGATTCACATAGTATTATAAATAAATTATCAATTTATTATTAATATATACTTTTTATAATTATAGGACTCAAATTCGTCATTATAGTCATGAATTTAATTTTAAAGTATACTTTCAATTAAAACGTTATGAATTGGACTATCTATCTTTTAGTAGAATCCGATGTAATTTTATGTCTTTGAAAAAAAACTTATTTTCGTTGATGTTTGGTTTTAGATGCAGTCTATCGATTTTTGATAGGCTGCATCTAAATCGATTTTCGATCGATCGATTTTTGATTTTCGATTTGGTCTATCAGTTTATTTGTTTCAATTGTAAATATTGAAACAGACCTTGGCGATTTTAATTCGCACTGATATTTAGAAATTCTATTTCAATTTTTAATAGTAATAACTATTGTTATTATTATCATCGTATTTTATTACAATATCACTCCATAGACTGATGATATCGCGTAGCAATGTTAAGTTAATAGAAATCAATTTTAAAAATGATAAAGTTTTTTCATACAGATTTACTAATACTACATTATAACCAAACTGAATGCCGTAACAATTTTCGATAAGAAGCATAAGATACTTGATAAATGTTTAATCTTTCTCTTAACTATGGTCTTGTATACTCATTGTTATTTAGTTCACTTATTCGCATTTTGATTTAATTGTCACTTTTATACATAGCCTGCCATTACATTCATTTTCATATGTAATTAGTAAGATCAAATATTGGAAATTGCGTTTATTTGGTATTAAATGACATAATAAATAAATTTTGTTTCCAGTTGACAGTTCCAACATGATAACTGAAGAAAGTCAGATTTTAAGCATTTATGATCGTAAGAATATTACTTGACTTTTCTCAAATATTTTATTGCTGTATAAAATTACCTATTATAAGACTTTATAATTGTTTATTTTCTTAGTCATCGTCTATAATATTATTTTGTGATTCATTATTTAGAATATAAATATTTTTTTCTGCAAATAATAGGCCTATCCAGAGCCTATTATTTTATATATGTAGGCCTAACGGATGTATTAATTGAGCCTATGAATAATTTAACAATGTTTAATTTAGTCAGTCTGTATAAATTTCGTAAAATTATATTTGCATAAAAATCTCAAGCCACTGTTCACTCTTAATCTTGTTAATTTTATAACTATTGCAAAGGTTTCATATAAATGTTGGAATACCATATCTTGTGAACGATGTAAAAGACGTAGCTATCAATTTAAATTTTAAGCACCTTACTAAAGGGTGCTGCGAGTTAGAGAAATAGTGGGCTATCGTGGATTTGAGCCCAGACCAATCGATTTCGAATCCAGCGCTCTAACCACTTCTCTAACGGGCCTTGACAAACAATTCAATTTATTTGTAGAAGAAGGCTATCCGAAAAGATTTAATGCACTGGTGTGCTATGCTATCCCGGCTGATGTTCAGTTTGTTGCGGAAATGATTGAAGTGCTCGAAGGACAACATGGTCTTAAGTTGTGCATTCCAGAAAGAGATCTTTTGGTAGGAGGTGCTGAGGCTGTAAATCTGGCTGCGTTAATCAAATACAGGTCAATGACCGCTTTAATAACAAAAATATTTCTAAGTCCATCTATTTATTACTCTTTAAGCCAATATTCTATTCTGTTTTAAGCCAATATTCTATTTCTATTGATATTCAATACTATTCACTTACAATGGGCGATTATTATTCATTATTCGACCTTTTTATTTTTTATAATACAAATTCTATTTTGATGTTTTTGTATTTTAGATGTGACAAAGTGATTGTTCTTCTTAGCCCTGAGTTTATCGCAAATGGTCTGTGTGAGTTTCAAACTCAGTGCGCTTTTGCACTATCACCTGGTAATATTAAATAACATGTTGTGTAGATTGTTATTAATACAGAATTTATAGCCTAACTTAAGACCTATTGAAAGAAGTGCTATATAATTTCATTACACTACCATAAAGTATCGTTAATGATGAATATAAATTTTTATTATCATTTTTTCTAACAATTTGTTGACCTTGTGTAGAGTGGTTAGACTGGACTCTTCTCAACTAGACGGTTACTTGATCGAGTCTCGACTCTTTCTCCTATTAGTTACACAATATTTGTTAATATATTTTAGGTGGAAATAGTAGGAAACTTATTCCTATACTTGTCAGACATTGCGCTGTACCCACTGTTCTTGAGCACTTGTGTCGTCTGGACTACACAAGGACAACATGCCCTGACTGGTTCTGGCAACGTCTTGTCAGCTCCCTCAAACACGATGGCTCAAATGGCTCCACAACCCTTATTGGATCAATCCCTAGTTACTCGCAAACGCCGATTCAACAATATTTAAGTTCAGATCCGGGATATCAAGGAGGAAGCACGACTGGTGTCACATTCAGTAGAATTCTTAGTAATGTTGTGGGTAGAGTCACAGATAATCGTGCTAGAAATACTTCTCCTATTCCATCAATGACTCCACAAGCTAGTGCAAGTAGTGTGCATCAGGTACCATCAAACACGACTGATCCCAGACAGAGTCACACTGCACCTCCTAACATGGAGATGAATCAGTTGCATTCGAGGAATGTTCAAAGAACAACAACAGTGCTAGCAGAAAGAAGGCAACCCATGTTAAGCCTTCCCAGATTTTTGTCTAAAAAGTAAAGTAGTAGCAAAACTATAAAAAAATGATCTTTAATTTTATATCTTGACTAGATGTTTGTTGTATGCTGTAGTTGAAATAAAAAAAAAATTCTATTGATCTGATATATCAACTGAATGAACAATTTAGCTAGTTACCAATAAGACTTAAATTGATTTCACATCGGATTAGTTTTATTACTAAATTGCTTATTTAGATTTACTTCATTTATTATTAATATAATATTGTTACGCTTAATATAAGATTTACAAAAAATGTATCATCGGCCTACATGAAATAAATACATCTTAAATAAATACAATTTAAGACAAAATGCTAATTGACTTATTTCAACGATAATTAATACAGGGAGTGCAAAGATTGAAATAATTGAATTTTAAAATATTTAACGATGAAAGGGGAGGGGGGGGGGTGGTGGGGTGAAAAATTACAGCAAAAAAAGGTTTCCATCTTCAATCCCCTATCGTGAATTGCCAGATTTTATCGCAAAATATTTGTCAAAAAGAACATTTTGTAAATTCAAAAAGAAAACACTGGTATTTTTTGCTTTTAAAAGCCTTTAAAAGTAAATAATAAATTTTACTTCACTTTTTTATTTTATTTTACATTGGAGAATAATATTTGTTTAAATCACGAAAGTTTTGCATGTTATTACTGACTATCTACTTGCATGAAACGCGATCATTTAAAAGACATATTTTAATATAAATTCATATACAAACTTCGAATAATAACAAATAATGGTTTAGTTTCATCTTAATGTCACAATTATATATTTAATATTTACTAATTTATTAAATAACAAAGATATGCGTGAAATATTGATAAAATAATGTAATATCTGTCTGTTGATTGCAACGAAATAGGCAACTAGATTGCTATTTAAGATTGTTAAAGATCATAATTGTTTTAAGGATATTACAATTCGGGGGATTAAAATTCCCGCCCACCCCCCTCCCTCATATATTTCCTCCGTTCTTTTTCTCCCCTCCCCGGAGCTTTCCCCTCGGACCTCTCCCCCACACTTATAATGATGATGTTACATAAAATGTAACCAATCATTGCAAATATATGCAAAAAATAATAAAGTATGAATATATAACATACAACCGAATATAGCATACTAAGAAAATATTATAATACTTTAATAAAAATTATACAGGGGGATAATATCCTGTAGTATTTCTTCTACTTTATACTTACTGAAATTTAACTATTAACTAATTTTAATATTTAATAATCATCTGCATCCATTTTTAATATTTTTTATTTTGACAGCAGCCACATGATTTACAGTAAATTATACATAAATCAAAATATATGAAGATAATTAACATTTATTTCATTCTGAATATAACTCATTAGTATAAAACAATGTCTTCTGTTGATGCTCCACCTATTAAAACACCGAATATAAAACTAGATCGTCCAAAACGCACCGAGTCTCAGGGCATCCAACTGGTTCCCTTGATCCTTAAGTCTCTCAAAACTAGCGGGGTCTTATTTGGGATCTGGCTCGTCGGGTATTCGGAATTTAACGTGACATGGGTACTCGCTGCTGTGTTTTTATACATGGGAAGACAGGAGTATGTCAAGTCAAAGGCAAGACAAGGGGCATTAATACAGGGGTCAGTTGTTGATGAAAAAGAGATGGTATTAGCAAGAGTTGATGAGCTCCCATCTTGGGTAGGTTATGTGGAGACTTTATTAGTTGTAGGAGATATAATGAAAATGAGCAGGAATGGAGCAAAATTATATAGCTTTTGCAGAATTGTTGCTTTTCAGTTAAAAAGTGTATTTTAAGCATATTTTCATTGAGACAAGATTTGTATTCTTAAAAGCTTGAAATGTTTTCCTGTTTTTTATATTCTAAAAGAACATAATCTTTATTTCTCCTTCCCCATAGGCAATACTTTTAACATTATTCTTAAAAGACGCGACTCCTAGTTTTAGTTTTTATATAAAATTCAATCTAACGGGATATCTTATTAAAGATTTATATCTGTTTTAAATTGTTGGATTTTTATTAAGATTATAGAAAATTAACAATTTTATAGTGTTTAAAATCAATTATTATACGAGTTTCTGTTTGCACTTTCAGGTATATTTTCCTGATGTAGAAAGAGCAGAATGGGTTAATAAGGTTGAATACTTTTTCTTAAATGTTTTTATCCTTATCTTCTTATTAATAGCCATTAGCCAACATACGGTGAGCACTATATCAAGATAAATTTAATTTCATTTGAAAGTTATCGCGAAGTTTCATTTATAAGTTTTAAAAGAATATCTTCAATTTAAAACATCAAGATTCAAGCCTTCAAATCATTTAAACTTATAAACCGATATCAAGCAATTTATAAGTTTTTTGTATAAATAAATTGCATTTATTAGATGATGCAACAAATGTGGCCTTATATCGGTGAATACGTAAAAACATTACTTTTGACAAGCGTTGAATCAGAAGTGAATGCTAATCTACCAGCAAAACTGTCTCCTTTCAAGTTTGTCAAGATCGACGTTGGAACCATAGTATGTTAAATTTTGCTACATTTATTTTTCTTTGATTTATTGATTAAGTTTGATTTATATAGTAACATTTTATATTGTATAAAATTGAGCTTGCTTTATATTCTTAAAAAATAAGAGTATTTGCTTTTGGTATTGATTATAGAAATGTAGACAAGTGTTTATACTGAGATTTATAGAATAATAGATGTCACGCTGTTTAATCTATATATTTTATGATAATTATTTACCTTTATGAATAAGTTTATATTATTTTTACATTTGTTGATTACAATGATTTTTGATTGGTTGATTGTAGCCTCCAAGGATTGGCGGAATCAAAGTGTACATAGAAAACATCAAGAGAGATGAGATTATCATGGATTTAGAATTAATGTGAGAAAATATCGAGTCAATATCAATTGAATTATAGTAGAAACATTGATTTTTATGTCAAGCTTTATTTCAGACTATAATGAATTCTAGCAGTCATTTTAATTCATTATGGTTGTAATAACAAAATGAAATATGGTTACTTGAAATACTGTTGAAATTGAACTTGGATGCAATAAATCCAGGTTAGATTCTCGTGAATGAACCACTATTTTTCTAGCTTGCTGCACCCTTTAGTAAGGTACTTAAATTATCAGCTGTAACTTATACATCTTTTATAAAGTACGAAAATTTTTATACGTAAGTTAACTTTTTAAAAAAGTAACGTGCCTGATTTACATTGAAGCATGTTTGATTGATTAAGTAGTTACTAGTGTTCTTAGCGTGATGCTCAATCTTGTAAGACACCTGGTATACTTTATATATTTTTTTAGTGATTTATTTAACTTTTGTTATGTATCTGTAGATACGTGAGTGACTCCGATATAGTAGTATCAGTGAGAGGACTGCATGCAGGAGTGAAAGATTTTATGGTAAAAACATTCTTTGTTTTAATCGTTTCTTATTGGTTCTTTGAAAAAAACATTCTAAATTTCTATAATGAGAACCTAACGTCTGTTTAACTGTCAAGGGATGATGTCGCAGACGTCCCTCAGTATCAGTCAAGACCACACATGCTCCACCCAAGCAGTGAGGACAAACCATCAACTGAGAGAGGAAACCCTATTATCATTATCTAATATCTATTATTTTATTTTTTTTTTTTATTTTTTTTTTATTTACTCGGTACTTCATTCCCGAGTGATGGATTATTATTATTATTATCTATTTAGTTATTTTATTTTGTTATCAATACCAGACCTTGTTGTCATTTTAATCTTTTATCCTTGTTGTTGCTTTAAGATTAATTAATCTATGTTATTGAATAGATTAATGGTTTAAAAACTTTATTGAACGAAATAATGACGATTAGTTTATGATAACTGAGTTGAAAGTTTCTAGCTGGTTGATTCATAGATTCATGGTACAATGAGAGTGGTAATGACTCCTCTTGTTAACAAGATTCCTATTATTGGAGGTCTTTCCGTCTTCTTTCTAAGTCAACCGGTTTGCATTTGTTTTCATTTATTTTTTTATTTTATTTTTATTTATTTTTTTACTGTATTCATTTATTTGATTATTTTCATTTAACTGCACATTTTAATGGTTAGTATTATGATAATCATGGCTTGTTAGAGAAGTGGTAAGGTAGGGTGTTGAATTCGGACTCGACAGGTTTTGGTTTGAGTCCCGGAATGTTAATTATTTCATTAATTTGCTGCACCCTTTAGTAAAGTGCGTAAATTGATAGCTATGTCTGAGACGTTATTTATACAATATAGCAGTTTAACACGTTAAATTTAAATTTGTTAGAGTAATTTTTTTCCAGTGTGTTACTTTTTGTCTTTAACTTTGTTATAAAAATGATGTAAGATATAGAAAATCATATTTAGTAGATCTGATGTAAATATATATAAATATAAATATAATATATA
>JAQIXG010005701.1:0-11156 GCA_034700105.1 Oconnorella tubifera | reverse complement strand
TACATTATATAATATATATATTATAGTTTCTGCGCTGATGTGACTTTAGATGATAAGATTTATTGCGTTCACTTTGCTGTGTAGACAAACCCAGTGTTACTAGACAACTCATCAGACGTTGTGAAAGACGCTGAAATGAATTCCAGACATTTGATTTGTTTGCTAAATGAAGTGTTTAATACCATAGTGGCAGCTATTGATTCTTATCCTATGTACGCTTTACTATTATCATATGATAAATTCATATTTAAAGAGTATTTAAAATATAAATAAAAATAAATGTATTAAAAAGTTTTTTAAATAACAAAAAAAGAATTTACTTTTAAAATTAAGTAATTTTAAAATACCTGCAAAGTTGGCTGTTATAAATAAATAAATTCAAAAATAAATGGATAAAAATGAATAAATAGTGATAAATTATTTCATTCAAATCTTGATTAATCATAGAGTTGTAAAGTTCTGTACACGTTACAATTTATATTTAGGAAATATCTAGAGGATATGAACATAAGAACTTGACTGTATAACAGATAAGTTAGTAATCCATGAAATTGTTTTATAAATAAAGTATTCTTATTGTTGTTCAGGTCACTGAGGTATATATGTGGCAGTTTACAACGTAAAGTTAAAGTAAAATGGCCGAACGATCCTTTAGTGAGAACTAGAGTTGTCAGGTTGAGAGTCTTTTATATCAACACGTTATTCATGAGAAATTCATGTCGAATTAATTATAATATTATTATAATTGTCTTTTTGTTTGATGTTGTGATGAAAAAATGTGAAAATATTAAAATGGAATGATTTTATTGTAAGATATTAAGTGATTGTGGCAAGTATTTTGCTTGGTTCTGTATATCTTGTTGACATTATTTCTATCAGCTTTGACTTTGTCTTGGGGTGATTGAATGATGAGTGATGTTGTGTAATTGAATCATTGTCTTTGAATAAATATCTTGTATAATACTTTCATATGATTTCATGATAATTTTCTACGATAATTTCTACGTCTACTGACATTTGGGTTATTGACATTTGGTCTACTATGACATTAGGGTTATGGTATGGTCTTGGATTAAGGCAAGGGTTAAGCTTAGGATAGTCCAAATATTGGTAGACCAAATGGTGATTTAGTGTTGTTAAGTAAAAAAGTTTCTAAAGTTAAGTTTAACGTCATAGATTGCAGTAATATGAATGATGTCTTAGGCGTAGCTGTCAATTAAGCGTCTTACTGTAAGATAAAGAAAATTAGAGACAAAAGTGAGCTCTCCGGGACTTAAACCTGGACCTGTCGAGCTCTAACCACTTCTCTAACCAGTTTTTTAGATCAAAAGTCTATAAATGGGTTGTCTATTTTATACTTGTATTCTATAACAAGATCTCAATGAAGAGTTTTATATTTATTTGTTTTTGCAGTGGGTTCATCTTTCTTCGGTTGCTCTGTCCAGCTATTCTAAATCCTAAACAATTTAATCTTATCACAGGTTAAGCTTTATTTTTATACTTTTGTTTTTTCTCTGCTAGCCTTCCACTTATAGAATATACAGTTGTCTGATTTACGATTCATTTGATAAAAGTCAGGTGATTGTTGACTTCTAACTTGTAGGTATCTAACTTGTGTCAGAAAATATGATAAATATTTGATACCATATGACTGATTTAATATTGAAAAGATACTTTCTGTTTTTACTAAATTCAAAACTGCATATTAATCAACAGTAACTAGAGCATTCAATGAAAAGTTGTTATTTGTAAAGAAGCCAGTGTTGTATGCTTATAAGAAATGGACCTTACGTATAAAGATGTATCAATTAAACGTAATAACATTTATTCTAGATGCCCTAAGTATTGCTAACCTGTATCATAAATTGTATAATATAACTTTTATAAGAAATGATTAAATCACAGCGATGCTATTTCAAGCATTTGTAATTTTAAAGCTCAATAATTGAAAGTTTTGAGATGATTTTTTATGGTTCTTCTGATGTGTTCCAGAAATTCCCTCCCCTATGGCAGCAAGAACTCTAAAACTTGTTGCTAGTTCTTTAATCAAACTCGCAAATCTCGTAGAAGCGAAGGTTTGCTTTTATTTACGTATTTTTAGCTTTTTTGTTTTCGTCTGCGATATTGTCTCCCAACAGTTAAACAGACGTTAATCTTTTATTGATTAATTTGATTGATTATTTATTATATTTATTTTATTTGATGTCAGTAACTATCATTTATTGTAGTGTCAAATTTTAAATGTATCAATTTCTGTAAGATAGAGTATTTGTCAATTTTTTAATCTATTTTGTCTTCTATCTGGTGAGTGATGAGTGATGGAAACTAGATTATTATTAGTACCTATATTATTAGTAAAATGTAAAGTATTAGTATACTGTATTCATTTGCATAAAGTACATTTGTATATTTATTTATGAATATATACTAATTTTGTATGTATTATATGAACAATGTCTCAGATTTGGCTGCCTATTTAAGTGTTTAAAGAATGCATAAAGTTAATGATATAGTAAGCTTTCGTAGGAATCAAACCTGGACCTGTCGGTTTTGAATCCGTTGCCGTACTACTATGCCCATTAACTTCAAGTATATGAATGACTGTATATAATACAGTCATATCTATCCTTTAGTATCTGTCAAAGTTTAAAAATTGTTCTTTTATTTTCGTCGTTTGATTTCATACAATGTGATCTGTCACGTGAAAGCAATTGAAATGAATATCACTTTATATGAATGGAAGCACATCTGGATGAATTCTAGAATGCAGAGAGTGTTATTTGCGTTTAAAATAAGTTTATTTTAAAAAATTCAGCAGTTTTTTGTGTTAACATGTCTCAGTATTTCTAATGAAAAATGACTCAATGCTGTATGTTAAGAGTTGAATTCTATCACTTTTGGTTGACAACATGCCACTTAAAATCCATTTTGTGCTGATGTGACATTAAGTAATAAGAATTTGATGTTGTTGTTTGAAAGGAGCCTCACATGGAGGTAATCAATCCTTTCATTCAAGAGAACAGGCAAAAGATCGTTACTTTTCTTGACGAACTTTCCGTAAGTTTTTAGTTCAATTCAAAACTGCTGGTTAGTTAAGTATATATCAGTTATTTTATTCATTTAAATTATTTATTTATAAGCTGTAGCTCATAAATAAATTATTTATTAAATATTATATTTAATGTTAATTAATATTATAATTTACGATTAACAATTGTTAATTAAATTTCTTCAATGTTCATATTACATAAATTTATAATTTGCATTAAATTTATATATTTAATTTTTAGAATTCTGCACAATTTATCACTGGGATGACTGAATGTAAAGTGAGAACGTAGCTTAATTAATGATCATCAGTCTATTTGTAACATTTGAGTTGGTCTGATGTAAGAAATGGATTGAAAACAGATCGCAGAAATATGCAGTTATTATATTTTATGATTACATTATAATTACAGCAAAGTATGCTAGTCTTGTATGCTTACTAAACAACAAGCTTTGTAAATATCCATCTCTTAGGTATTACAATCCTTTGTTGTTCTAACTTGGTATAATTCATAAAGTTGATCAGAGGCTGTTGTTGTAGAATGTAAGTGAAGTGCCAGCATCCACAGAAACTTCAACCATTGACATTTCTCGTTCTCTCGCAACAGTTCATCAAATCTGTACGGTGCACTTTGATGAACTCTCAGATATCAGTAACACTAAGGTACTTGTTCTCATATCTTGCTATCATATTTTATATGTAACACTAAGTAACACTTATACTTGCTGTAATGTGCAGCTAATGGATATACTTGCTGTAATATTGCAGCTAATGGATATTCAATGTTATTAAATTATATGTCTTTGAAGAAACAGTTTATTTTCTTTTTTATAACAATTACATTGACTTATATACATTTAAATTTCTTATAAAATATATGAAATAAAAGCATTTTAATTTGAACTGATTCTATTATTTTTTATTTTGTTTCTGATGAAGCCATTTATCAAGAAACTGGTTACAGTCGTCGAAATGATGACGGCTCATAAAAAGCACTATATGAACCAATAGGAAGAGAGCTTCAATTCTTCTAGCCAATCGCGTACTAGCACTGTTTGAATCAACCAATGGGATCAAGCGTGGCTTTGCGTGTTTTATTAAAGTATAACTGATGAATCAGCAGTGATTATGATTATCAATGATTTGATTCAATGGACTGAAAACTGTGTTCATTGTGATGGAAGTTGTATGATTGAATGATTGATCAGTAAATAAGATATATCTCATTGTACAACAGCTTCCAATCACACGATTCAAACTGTTGATATAGTTGATGATTGATTCAGTTCAGAAGGAAGGTTTGTTGATTGTGAATCTTGGTCAAAGTATTATGGATCTGCTTCGATGTTTTAGAACTAATTGATAAATGACTGAAACACAGTTAAATCAGTGAATAGTTGCTTAAGTAAATGTTTGAACAATTTTCCTGCATAATTGTGATTTTTATAAACAAATCGAATATATCGATCATGCATATTTACGTTAGTTCTAAAGTAATCAGTCAAGTTAGTTCTAGGCTAAGTTTTGTGCCAAAGTTGTCTCCTTTTATTAAGCTATGATATTGACTGTAATGAGAAGTTTCAGTTATTCTGTTGGGATCTCAGTGCATTTGTGGCTTTTACGTTCTTGCTTTCAATTTTTTGTAAACAAATTATATATTTAGTAGGATAATGAAGAGGAAATTAATAATAATATAATTCAATAACAAATAAAACTAATTAATTAGTAGTGTTATTACACTACTAATTAATTAGTTTTTATTTGTTATTGAATTATGATTAATAATCAATGAAATAAATTTACTGTTTTTCAAAGTTTAATCAAAGATAATGAAAATTTAAAATGGCTTACCTTAGGTGTAAGTTGGGTAATTGTTGGAAGCAAATTGGAATTGCGTAAAAATTATCAGCTGTATGGAATAATATTATTATTATATGCATTTTATATTTAACATTGATTTTATCTTTAACTTGTTAAGATATTGTGCTGATAAATTATAATGTCGTTTTATAAAGACAATTGTAATTCGTCTGAATTTGGGATCTATTTATAAACGCATGTTTTTGGTATTCACTTTAGAAATGGGCGTGTTCGAAGAAGTGACTGATGTAAAAGTTATATTGTATTTTTATTATTTGCTGCTCTGTTGTTGTTATGCAGTGTAACCAGTGTTACAGTTTAAACGTAGGAATCAAGACTAGTTTACTAATTGAGTCGAAGCGAACTAAAACTGATAATTATATTATACTGTAGGTTCTTATTATTTCTAATTACTGCATCGTAAACTGGAGTCATGGAAAAATGCCTTCAAATAGCATTCTATCATTTAAAATCATTTCATTATGTTGAGCTATTTTTAAATATCCACTATTTTATATATGAAAACATTCAGAAAATCATTTTGGTACTTGGTAACTTCTAAAAATACTTTTTGAAGTCATTGATATTTATTAGTTGAAGAAAATTTGAATAAGTTTCCGTTTAGCAAACCCAGATACCAATGAATCAGAGTATCTGGACTTCTATGGTTTCAAATATGAATATACTGGGTAAAATGTTTAAGAGTTTTTATATAAATAGCGTTATGTTTTTAAGAGAAGTGATTAATGCCTTATTACATTTTGTCATCAAAATGACACTTTAATATATATTTCATGTACTTTAATATACAGAACATTAACTAGAGTTGTAAGAAAAATAGAAGACAAGGATGAATCCTGCATGTGATTTAGGAAAAACTTTGGAAAAATTGAAACATTTGAAAAATTGAAACAATTGATCAAAAAACTTTGGAAAAATTGAACATAGGAAGAACTTAAGAAATTGTGTAAGTCTGGGTAATAGACAATGGTTCTTACGTTTATGGTTTATGTTAAGATAAAACTAAGAAAACACTTACGACTTTCTTAATTTTTTAGTCATCCTTGTGTTGTTAAGATATTGTACTGACTAAAGAATAAGAAAAAAAATCTTATCTTGTCAATGTGACTCTTCACTGATTGAAAAGAATTCACTTAGGAAATTTTAGCTTCTCAAATTTAAGAAAACCTTAGGAATTATTTGTGAGTCGGCCCTTAGTTACTAGTTAGCATGTTTTCAATGATTACATATATGATAGTGAAATTCAAGATTTAAACTGATTGTAACTGTACTAAAGATATAAAACATTCAGTACAAACTCGATAGTTTTAAAATTTTGAATAATTATCGACAGACTAACAACTGACTTTGACATTTAAATTAATTTTTATAAGTATCTTTCTTGACTTGTAGAATCACAATTGTAAAGTAATTGCTTTTGTTCCTAATTTTAGCTAAAACAGTTTATTATAAGTAATAAGAGCTATAATTGACAAGCTACTGTCATGGCTGTGAACTGTAAGTCACTCTCATCATGTCAGTCGTTTATCGAAGGTCAAACATCCGTTATAATACTACCACTAGGCCTAAGCAATTAAATTACTTAATCACAACATGGTTGAGCTTAGTTATGATTATACTGTATGTTAATATACTCGTTACCTATTTCTCAATGATTACGTTTTACCTGTAACTTTGCATCAGTCTCTCGTCTGTTATGTGTCAGATGCGTCTTGCATGTGCCTATTTTTATTGTCTTTAGATAAGATATTTTACTAATGTCAGATTTTAAGTTTTTTATTTTTTTGTAGTAAAATTACAATGTTAGTATTACAATGGTAGCTGGCAAGCTGTTGTTTATCTGTTAACATGACTTATCTGCTAAATGTCCGTCTTATCTACTTCAGGGATTCAATTCACACACCACACTATTCTATTGAATTCATTGTCTCACTCTCACAGAGTGAGGCTTTCAAGAAAAGCGCTATTTCAACTTCGATAAAATTGTCTGCCGTCATCCATCTAAAGTTTAATGTCTGGATTATTTATCGTATTATGTGAATGATATCTCAGACGTAGTTGTCAATTTAAGCGTCTTATTAAAGGATGCAGCGAATTGGCTTTCACTGTGTTTGAAGTTGGACATGTTAGTTGACTCCGGTGGTCTTATTTGACTAAAACTAAACTCGGATTTAAGATAGGATTAGTAAAGATGGTCTTGTGGTGTAGATGATACAAAAACTGACAGAGTGAATCATTTAGTCGTTGGAGTGGCATTGAAAAATAATTTATTCAAATTGGTGTCAAAGTGCCTAAAGATGGTGCTATAAAAGGTGTCATAAAATTGTGTCATTGCTGACAGATTGTCACGCTTTACTTTTGTACATAAGATTGATAAAATATAGTTTCGCTTATTGTTTGCATTAAGTACAACTTTTTAATAAAAAATTTCTTTGAAGCAATAATTCAATGACTGAAGCATTTAATATCAACTTACAGCAAATAGATAGTATTAGGTTCATTACATGCAACTGAAGCAGTATATGATCTAAAAACTGATTCACATTTGTTGATAAACACTTAATTAGACACCAACTTGTTATCATATGGTCCAAGTATACTGATGTAAGTGAATAAAATCTTATATAATATTCCTTAACACTAATAAAAAGTCTTAACTATGTAAAATTAATAACTTACGTAACTTAATTACGTAAAATGAATATTCGCGCTGAAAGAAACTTAAAAATTACAACAAAATTAATCATTTCTCAGCCATGTACAAAATTGTTTAAGGTTTAAAATGTTGAAAATTTATGAAAGTAAGCAATTGAATACTTCTAAAAACAATTCCAAGTACTTCACGATTCCAGAGTCTCTGGACATGTAAGATATTTATGTAGGAAATATTTAACACTTAATCACAAGGGGACAGCACTTTCAATAACATTACTGTAAACATGAAATATTATTTATTTAATACTTTTTTGAAAATATCGTTAAGAGAGAGATATTTTGTGTACAAATTATGTCCTTACAAAATCAAAATAATAACAAATAATTACAAAAATCAATACTAAAAGTAACCTGCTCAAAATCAAAAAAAGGATAAAACAATATCTTGAAACTTAAATATAGCGTTACCTAAGATTTGCATAATTAATCTCATTTGATGCAAAGTTACTTGCATACAAAACCAACACTTGCTATATCAGTATTAATCCAATTGCAACAATTCTAACTTTCAGCAACTAATCATCGTAGTAATCAATAGCAGAACGAGATGACGCCCCCCTTGATGTCGACCTCCCTCCCTCATCATAACCCCCCGGATCATTTACCGAAACATCACCCGGAGCTGAACCCGCCAACCTATCACTACCGGTTGAACACATATTATGTATCGTCTTCTGATGATGCTTCATAGCGCGCTTGGTCGTAAACTCATTCTGACACACGCCGCAAATGAATCGCGTCGTTGTGACTGAGATCCAAGAGTCACCCGCCTCGGAGATGCCTTCCTTGAGACCACCGCGCACGGAGACATCGGATCTTGCTAACTGCCTTTGTGAGGAGAGAGGCGAACGCATCAGTGGAGAACTGGGACCAAGAACTCTTTGAGGTACATCAGAGGGAAGTTTGGGAGGCGTTCTAAATGACTCAGGGAAACTGGGAAACTTAAGTCTGGGTGATATTTGTGTGGGAAAACCTTTAAAATTATGGAGAGATGATGGGAATTTATTTTGTTGGGAAACAGTGCGAGAATGCTGTTAAAATACAGCGATACTGGCTTAATAAAGAATATGATTCATAATTAAAATTACTGTTTAAACAAATCAATCATTCAAAACAATCAATATTATTGCCATGATATATAAGAAAGTATTAAATATGAATTACATTGTGAATTACAAAGAAAAAACTAATAATGAAAATTATATCCAACAAAACGTTGCATGCAGGAGAACTTTGCTGAATTGTCATTCGATATAATTCTTATATTTAATTTATTACAAGTAAATGAAATTTTCTTTATAGGAAGTTATTTTACTAAATAAGTATGATAAACTCATTTTTCTTTCTATTTATTAAAATATCTTGCTAATACTGTACAATATTTAAGTAAACCAATCAAAACCTTCTGATACATAATACAATGAATGCATGAGATTTCTTCAAAAAAGGCAACATCTAATAACTGATCATCACTAGCATCAAAGAAAAAAACCATATTTGAACTTTTATCGAGTATTTAACTACGCTCCGCATTGTACATATATCGAGTATTTAACTACGCTCTGCATTGTACAAGTCAACTAATAATTCACAACTCTGCAAACGCAATAAAACCACAAGCTGATCCCAATCCGTTACAATCCAGGACTAATCTCACGCAATCACCAATTCTCCAACTGATTACTAGGCCTTCCCCTCTGATTCTTCATCCTACCATGCACTGTGATCTGATGTTTACACAAACTCGACTGATGCTTAAAGTTGCTGCCACAAATATTGCACTCAAAGTTCATAACGACAGTTGTGGTGACTGTCTTCTTCCATGCACTCCTTGCTGCACCACTTGGTAACACTGAACCAGCTTCGTACTCATTCCCTGGCTCAACATACAAGGCATTGTCCTGAGACTCTTGCGACATCCAATCCTCATGAGATAACCCGCTGTCATGTATAAGCTGAGCGCTGTTGATGGCATCAGACAAGTGAGGAGTGTCACTGGTAGCGAAACTGGTTGCGTCGTGTCTTTGACATCGCCGCCACTGTGTCAACACACAACAGACAAGCGTTATGACAACAATGGCGGCGAAGAAATAAGATACGGATTCATAGCGCATCAAGGCATTTGATAAAATTAAGCAAAACTTTTGTAGTAATATAAAAATTGTTGTAATTGTCTTATGTACCATTAAGCTGTCGGCTATATCTTTGAAATAATACAACGTTGATTCAATATGAAATAATTTCATATTGATCTTGTTATGATTATAAAAGATGACAGCAGGTTTTATTCTGTTTAAAGTTTAATATCTTCATCAGGATCATAATCCAAGCATTCTATTTTCTTATTCTTAAACAACTACTGTAGAACGGTCAAAACAAGTAGCAACAATTCTTGCAAAATCTGAAGATACAAAGAGTCGTATAATTCTATTCGCAAGGTGCATGTAAGAAGCATAAAAAACAGTTTAGACAATTATGACAATAATTTCAATAAATTGCATAATGTTAACCAATATTGAATAACCAATTTTCAGATCTCAATGTCATGAAATGGATGTATAGAAATAAAGTGACGAGTATACAATTGCCTAATAACATACTCCAATAAATGTTGTTGAATTGGATCTATCCATGAAACCACATTGAACTGATAACATACACAACGAGAAAGGTTGAACAACTAGCTCTTGATGAAATACAATTTGATAACATACACAAAGCTCTACTTGAAACCACTAGCTTGTATGAACTATAATATCATTAATCACAAAGTCGCATCTTCATGGCCCGCTGCACTTGAAGGCCATCCTCGTCTTTTCTTTGCTCTTCCATGCGCTATCCTCTGATGCCTATACAAGCTAGGCATATGTCTGAATGTTCTCTCACAGATGGGACAAGTATACGACACGACAGATTGTATTGACCAATCGTGTTGCTCTAGCTGCGGGCGAGTCATCACTGGTCTAATTGGAATATAACGTTGCTTTAAGGTCTGGTACAATAACGAAGAGCTCGTGGAATAAGAAGCCGCACTATTGGTCAACTGTACTTTAGACGTCTGCCAATCGTGTACATCGACAGTCTGCAGCAGCAACAGAAACAGGAGATCAACACAGAGATGTATGCAGAGAAGCTATATACACGCAGTGTGATATAGCTCTTATTGCAGTGCACAAGGAAAATATGATTTTCAAATTGCATGGATTTAACACATTGATGTCCCGCTGGTCGGTCAAAGTCTCTAATGAATTTCTTATTTAATGCAACAACAGTGCACTCACATTTCAAACATTTTCTTTAGATAAACTTTTCATTCAACTCTAAGTACTCCCACAACCTTCAATTGTTATATATACTCTGATAGAGACTCTGATTAATATTGAAAAACAAAAAAACTTCTAGTAAATTACATTTCAGCAGCGCGCAATCAAAATCTAAGAAATTACAGTATTTATATATATATATATATATATATTAAATAAAAAGAATTCTATTATATAATTTCATATTC
>JAQIXG010005700.1:0-11157 GCA_034700105.1 Oconnorella tubifera | reverse complement strand
TTTAAATGACCCGCGATTAACTGTCGCCGTTTAAGTGTCGCGCGGTTAAGCGTCGCGCGTTTAAATGACACCAATCCGTTATAATCCATATTAAAAATTAACATTATCCTGATATAAAACATCTGGGAAGCAAACAACAGTTTAAAACTCTTCATTGAAACAATTTGTTAATAACAATCACATTTTTACATTTAAAATTAAATACTCAAATATATTATTTCCTTCTAAAGTGTTTATGTAACATTATAATGTAACACCCAGAGTTTCTTGAAATTTGGCAATATTCAGCTACTGAATAACATATATAATGGTGTAATGTATCCTTATAATGTACTGACAGAAACAAAAGCAGTTGCAGGAAGATAGAGGGAGTATTGTTGTGAACTATATAATTTCCAACCAGCCGTAGACCCTAACCTATTAGCAAGACTGCAAACAGCAAACAACCTTGTAGATAGAGATGATCCTCCGATACTAAGAGATGAAGTTATACAAGCCATACAGTCTAAAAATTAGCAAAGCAGCAGGCATGGACAATATCCCGGCGGAACTTCTGAAATTTGGCGGCTATCATTGCCTAAGAAGGGTAACTTGAAGCAGTGCTCAAACTATCGTACTATAAGCCTGATCAGTCACGCTAGCAAGGTTATGCTTAAAGTCATACTTAATAGACAGCAGCCACAGATTGAAAACCTCCTGTCAGAAGAGCAAGCACGTTTCCGAGTAAGACGAAGCACCACTGAGCAAATATTTAATCTCAGGATAATATGCAAGAAGTATGCAGACCATCAAAGAGATCTCCATCATAATTTCATAGACTTCAGAAAAGCTTTTGATAGAGTCTGGCATGAGGGTTTACTAGCTGTAATGCGAAAGCATAATATAAGTAGTTACTTAACAGAACTCATTGAATCACTATACAAAAAATAAGAGAGTTCTATCTTGATAAACAATGTGTTAAGTGACAGCTTTACAACCAGCATTGGCGTTCGCCAAGGGTGCCTGCTATCACCATGCCTCTTTAACCTGTTTTTAGAAGAAATAATGACAGAGGCACTGGATAACTTTGAAGGAACGATCTCAATTGGTAGCCGCAGTATAAACAACTTAAGATTTGCTGATGACATCGACTTGCTAGCTGGATCCAACCCTGAACTAGTCGAATTGACAACTCGGCTAGAGAGAGCAGTTACAGCTTTCGGAATGAAAATTAGTGCTGAGAAAAGCAAAATTCTCATAATGGGGAATAAGAACAACCATCCTGACATTTACATAGCGGGACAAAAACTTGAAAGAGTACAATCTTTCAAGTATTTGGGGGCTCGTCTTGATGAAGATGGAAAATCCATTGAAGAAATTAAGACACGTATTGCGCTGGCTACAGCGTCGATAACAAAACTAACAAGAATCTGGAAAAGTAGACACATATCAGTGAAAACTAAAATCCACTTGCTAAGAGCATACGCCATCTCAACAGCGCTTTATGGATGTGAATCATGGAAATTATCAGCCGAGGCAGAAAAGAGAATAGAAGCATTTGAAATGCGTTGCCTAAAAAAGCTGTTAAAAATCCCTTACACTGCCCACCGCACAAACGAGTCGGTGAGATTAGAACTAACAAATGTCATAGGAATCCATGAGCATCTGCTTGATACCGTGAAACGAAGAAAATTGGAGTTCTTTGGTCATGTCAACCGAGCAACAGGACTCTCTAACACTATACTTCAAGGGAGAGTAGAAGGCAAAAGGGAGAGTAGAAGGCAAAAGGGGGAGAGGTCGTTCCCGCACAGCATGGTTACACAACATTGTCAAATGGACTGGTCACTCAGCGACTGAACTACACACATTATCAAAGGATAGGCAGCGGTGGAAAGCAATAGTGAGAGCTCCAGCCAGAATGACGCCCCCACGATCTAACCGGTCACGGGTTCCGTGATCCGTGAATGTATCCGGAAAGAAAATAGATCTCTTGTTCACATATAGTATCAAAATAGTGAAAAGTATAACATTGATTTTTAAAAAATCAATAAAATATCAATAAAAACTGCTTCAAATATCAATAACGTAAATTAAACTGATGAAATGTTTCAAAAACTTCTACACTTAGATTCCTTAAATATTTTCTATCTTTAGTCTTTTCATATATCTAATCAGGTTTGCTACATAAATTGACTATTGAAAGTTTGATAGATTAACTCCAACTCTGCCCAACTCCTCTGTACATTCTGAATCATTGATTCTGTATTTCAAACACTGCATTGTCCGAGTTGAGTGCTCCACTGATTGCTATCACTTTGTTAATCTTTCCTCGTTCATGAGGGGCAACAAAATGGACTGACGGCCATAAAGCTCCTCGGAGACCGGCGACTGTTGAGCGGAAACTTAATTGAAGCCGAAAGCACAGAAGGCTTAATTGAAACACAGTCGGTGAACCGGAAACATAAATGGACAGAAATTGACAGTCGGGTTGATACCTTTATTTAAGATCAATCATGTTGATATCTGTTTCTGATATTTTAACAGGAACACTCCTATACTGTATATCTGTTTTGAGAAAATTTTCTTACTTATAATATCTTGTTTTAATATAAATAATAATATCTTTTTTTAATATAAATAATATCTTTTTTTAATATAAATCATTTAGTATACACTACACTGTTGCATATTGAGAATAAAATTACAAGTGCAATGTTGGATGCTTGATTACAGATTGCATTTTGTTTACATTATGCACGCATAATGTAAACAAATTTTTATAATAACTTAGTTATTATAAAATTTTTAATAAATTTTCCACTATACATTATGTAAATTAATTTCTTCGGAATATTATATGAAAAACGTGACAATATTAAATAATTTGAGGGCTAAAACATATTGAAAAAGAAAATTATTATCTGAATTGTCTATATAATTGTCTGAATAGTACATAGTGTCATATGTATACCATAAAGCATCCTATTTTATTCGAGATTATGCAATTCCGAGGTGCGGAAATCAAGCCATTTCGAGTTATAAAATTGCCTGATTTCCCTTATCATTTTTATCAGATGAATAGCTTCATGAAACTCCATCATCAATCAATATCTCGATAGTTTAGTAGATACAACGAGAATTAAAATAGCATGAATGGTTCGTGTCGATATTAATTGTGGAAACAAATCTATCAAAACGAATCAAACTTGTCCATAAAAACTATATTTAAATAGTTGCAATATCCTACTAGAGTGTTCGACTTAGAAGGCAAAGAAGCTCTTAACCCAATATGTTATTATTAAGATTAACCATTATTTACAATTAAAATAGCAAGAATGGAGCCTAAAATAATAACGTACCATTTGAATCGTTCCCATCCATTGAGTGAGCTCCCTCAAATGGATCATAAACCCCTAGATCTGTCTGAATGTCCATGTTTTCAGCAGATGCAATATTTCGACTTAGAAACATGGCTAAATAGAATGTATGAATAAAACTTTTTCATAACCGCGACGGGTTAGGAAATGAGTTATCATATAACTGTGATGATTTGATATCATCACAGTTATTCGCATGTGATGATATCAAATCATCACATGCAAATAATGACGTCATGTTTGTAGAGTCATCAAATAGAGGTTAGATTAAGTAGCTAGCGAGAGAATGATCAGTATATTTTAACATCATCTAAATATAGAATACAAGTATTCACATTTTAATTATTTACACAAAGGCGAAACCATTATTTTTAAAAACAAACAACACTAAATAATATAAATGTCTCATAACATTTTCAATATTCAGATTTTAGATATAAAAATTGAGAATATAGCTACTTCACGAGTCAAAAGAATAATTTCAACATTTAAGGTTATAACTTTACTTTGTGATATTTGTCATAAATAGGAGAACGAAATCTATAAACTACAGCTAAATGAAACATTTTAAAACTAGCCATTCAATGTTCTTCAATTTCGCTGCAAACACAATATCCATATCTGAAAGATAGCAATGTTACAAGCAGAAACAGTTGAAACTAAATATCCATTAAGATAAAGAAGACGTTAACTGAAATACTTGAAAAGAAAAACTATGGTAAGGCTGGAGAAAGTAATAAAAAGATCGAGCAAGTGAGTGTTGTCCAATTAATAGAAATATACCATTGGTTGTAAACTGTTGCTAGGTTAAAATATTGCTAAAGTTCCTATCGAAATTCCACCAACAGCTTAACAAACAGGTTTTGATGGAAAGTTATTCTTTTGAAGTTGCTATCCATGAAGCAAAACATTTATTCGCTGACGATGATTAATCACTGGTATGTTAAAAGTTATGATATACGCTGTATACAGGCAAGTGGATATAGCAACTAACTCTAGTTATGAAATAGCGATCCGTGTGTATCGTACTCTAAAAAATAATGCGAATAATAAAAAATAATATTTATTGAAAGATTGTTATTTTTACTTTCTATTTTTTTTTTTTTTTTACATAGATCTACAACTGTCATGAAAGAATATACATTAAATAAAACTGACAATTACATTTTTCAAAGAATATTGTAATCTTGCATTGTTCTAATATAATTTACTACTAAATACTGTATAGTAAATCTTTTTTTGCTTTTGTCATCTCTCAATTTTCGCGATAATCCGCCGACCGCGATAATCCGCCGATAATCCTGTCAACTTTATCTTCTCCTAAGTCAGACTACCTACTTCAACCTTGTTTAGGCATATCATAGGATCTACTATACAGCTCATCATATACATTTTCTAGCAGACAGAATACGTAATAGATACTAAAGAACTCAGATGTCATTTGAAGCTAATGAAACACACTTGCTTAACTTTTACCGAGACTACAATCGCTAAACATAAATATATATTTAGTTAAATTAGTTCATTGCAACGAGAAATTCTTTTAAAATTTTACTCATTAAATTTAGGTAATAGTACTATCTCAATGAAAAAGTGTGTCATTTGTCTCATTGTTTCGTCAATATGTCATCCATCCTTCAGTTATAATTACCAAAAGGTAGTGTCAGTAATAATTATTATAAGTTATCAACTTTCAGTGGTACTCTAAACTAAACAATTTTGTTACTGAATCTGATATTATGAAGCTATTGCTGAGTAGAAAAAAAGAGAACTCAAAAACTAAATCATAAACCAAAAATATTTTATATCTCACGAACAGATAAGGCAAAGGGAGGAGGAGGTGTTGAGTATTCTATTAAAACAGTATTTTTGTATACAAAGCGACTTCTGCATTTTGGAATCGACACTCCCCCTCCCCCTCAAGAACAATAATCAATTAAGAAAAAATTAAAAGACGAATCAGCGGACCCAACAAAATCGTCACATTTTTTATGCACAGTGACGGTACTCAACTTGGAATGTATCCTCTTATCCAGTTGTATATACAGTATAAATGTTTGTATAGATTGATAGATATATAAAGCATAGATCTGTAAAGCATAGATTTGCACCTCGGAATTGTCAGTTTTCTGACAACGCACGGTGCGTTATAAGTACAGAATACGAATACGAAAAAAATCTCTTTTTATGTTTATAATGATTCACTGATTCTCAGTGTTCTTAACGAAACACTTTGTTGAGGCCAATCATGCATATGAATAGCCTCTTCACTACGTTAGTTAAAAGATGCCATGCATCTGAGATGCAAATATGTATCAAAAATAAATCTAATGTAAAAAAACTAACCTTACAAAGAATTATAGATTTGACTGTAAAACTGTGAAACAAGTTACTGAAGTATTGGCCCCTTTTCTTATACAATTTTAGTATACTATGGTGATATCAGACTAGCGGTTATAAATGGTAATGATGAAGTAGCGTTGAAGAAATAAATCACTAATATCAGCGATTTGTTTAAAGTGGCCTCGCGGCAGTTGAAATAATGAATATGAGTTCCTACAGTGTCAGATAAATTTCATGTAGGGGAGACGAGTGGGGCGATCACATCGTTTAGAAATTTCTTTTATACGAAAAAGAGTGTTAATTCTAAATTAGAATTAACACTCTTTTTCGTATAAAAGAAATTACAAGAGGCGATTGACCCCCCCTCTTTTAACATTTTCTTAAAAAGATGGAAAGAATCAAGAAGAAATGTCATAAAAATTGACTAGGGTGTAATTATAAACATTATTATAAAAGAAGTATTTGAGTAAAAAAATAAGTAAAAGATAATAATAGAATTTTGAGAACAAATAAATCCTTGACCGTTAAAATAGCCAACCCTGTCAAAATAAAAACCACGATTCGCTTCTGCCTCGATCTGACACAACATTTGCTACCAACAGATGTCTTGAATAAAATCGAATAATATAATAAATAACCTACATAGTATATACATATATGTATATCCTATTTATTGAGATATAAAAGCAATCTAGAGTCCAACCCTGAAGACACGAATTGAAATACTTAAAAGGATATCCGTGCACATGGCGCCAAGATCCTTAGAAGGGTTAACTGTCAATTCTACATAGTTGACAGTATAATAAAGGTCGTTTAGATGTTTATTAAGTTAAGAGAAACTTGTTCGCTGAATTGAATTGCTTAAATGTCGAACTTAAATGTCGATAACTTGTCGAAGTGGTATAAATCAGAGATCCAATTATCTTAAATGTTTTTGATGAGATGCTATCGTCAGCGGAATTACCGATTCGACGTCTGTTCACTCAACAGCAAATAAAAAGATGCTAGAAAGATATATACCGAGTAAAAATAAAATAAAGGCTGGTTTTCTTATCGGAATGAGTAAAATGAAAAAAAACTATTTTCATTTTCTGAGCGATTATGAACATTTATTTTCATAATCGCTCAGGCTATGTTTTATTCTTCAAATTATTAGGCCTATTTACTATTTGAATAATATACTAATTATTCAATACAATATACTAACTTATTACGCTATTAAATAATAGCCCAAGAATAAAATTTAAAAATATGAAATTTTGAAAAAGAATTACTACTAGGATTTGGTTAAAAATCACTGGAATGACCATAGTTTATTTTAGCCGGTTCTGGTATAAATAATCTATTTTGATTTTGTTTGCAATTTGCAGTCCAAAATTTATAAATATTTATTATTTTAAAATAACTATTGGAAGTTTACAGGATCAGATTAAACGAAAGTGTTAAGATTACTTGTAGCCCTAACTATATTAATAATTCATTATATTAATAAGATTAACTATATTAATAAACTATATTAATAAGAACTATATTAATAATGATCTCATAATAATTCCAACTAAATCTTGTGAATACTACATGACTTAATTAAGTTTGCAACTACTTCGAAAAATAACCAAAATCTGTGAAATACAACATGCTACATATCCAATCTGAAGCACTGGAAATTCACTAAGGGGTAAATCTAAGGGTTCCTCTCTTAGATTTAAGGGTTCCTCCAAAAAATAAAGTGGTGACCTTTTTAAGTTTATCACTTTGTATTTTTCAATTACAGGTTGCTGAGTCTCTGCCTGCGTATGACTCCGATTTTTTTCACAAAATAGTCACAAAGAAGAGGAGAGGGAGGTTATCAATAAACTGACGCTTTTAACAATTCAAAAGTTTATTTTTTTCTCTAATGAGGTTTATCCAATAAGAGGGGGAGGGGTTATATCCTCAACAAGGATTATTATTATTATTATTACTATTATTATTATTATTATTTCTGAAATGACTTCTGAAATGTCATGCACTTAATCTGTTTCTCAGATCCAAGCTTTCCTTTATTCTTAGCCACTACTCTATAAGTCTCACTTGGATAAAAAACAATCTCGATAACCTGGTGTCTGGGCGGGTGAGGCTATGGCTAGAGCTTTCTCCTAGCTCAACTGCTCATTACATACCTCTTCATTCTAAAGAGCTTTGACTAGATCTCATATTGCCATCTATGTTAGCAGAACTTTGCTTAATCAACTCCCATCTTACATTAGCTCATTCAAAAGATCAACAAATGAGAAATTTACATGAATTAAATCCATGCCATAACGTTAACCTAAGATTCGATGCTTCAAGATCTAAAAAACAAGTAGTCAATGATCTAAAGAGAGAACAGTTTATGAACCTAAGCTCCATAACTTAGAAATACAATCTCTTATGATGAAATCTCTCATTGACTCTCTATCAGAAAAAGAACTACAGTCATGGGCTAACCATATTTCCATAGTTACCCCTCCTGTCGCAAACTTTGCACGTAAAGCCCTCATTATATGTCTGCCTACAAACTGAAATCTTCTTCGATGGGGCAGATCTAACTGTGAAACGTGTCCACACTATGGAACCCTGGAGACAGAAAATCACGTTCTGAATAATTGTTCAGATGCTGCTGAAAAAGGACGCTACACTTGGAGGCATAATGCTGTTCTGAAGCAGCTCGTTACCCTCATTCTTTTACATCTCAAACAAACTGATGACCTGTATGTACCTGACTATGCTAATCCTAGCGACATCTTCACTGGCATTGTGCCAGATATAACCATTGTTCATAACAAGAAAGCCAGTGTTCTGGAACTTACTTGCTGTAATGAAAGAAATTTCGTAGCTTCAAAATCATATAAAGCACATAAATATTCTAATCTTAAGAGTCACATGAATGTAAACATCCCTGTAAAGCTGTATACACTTGAAATAAGCAGCCTTGGCCTGGTAAATGATTTAGATTTAAACAAATTCTGTACGAGTATAGAAATTCCTAGTTTAACTAAATTAAATTTAAGGAAATTAGGTGAAATCAGTTTACGCTGTTCCTATTTCATATTCTGCTGTAGACATAAACTTTGGCCTTCCAATGTAACGGACCCAACTATGTATTGAATGAACTATTTTGCATATTGTATTTATCTGACATTCACTGATGTAAACTTACATTAGTGTTCATATTGCTGCCGTAATTTTATTATTTGAGGCAATTAAGTTTTTTGAAATAAAAATCAAGTTTTCATTATTATTATTATTATTTTTTTTTTTTAAACCAAGTGATGGATAAAATCAAATGGATAAAAACATAGACTGGAATGGCTAACCTTCGGGATCACTCGGGACAATAAATGATCCCCTAAAACATACACTATTGGAGCGTTGTATAATGATTGACAGCCGTTGAAATAGGAATGTGCTTTTACGACAATCACCAGTAGCTGTAGAGATACGCTTATCAAGGTCACGTAAGCAATTGAGTGACTCGGCAGATATTGGGCTGAGAGTCTCACATGAGATTGGAACAAACAAGTATGTTCTAGCCAGATCTGTGTACTTGAAGTTCTTCCTCTCGGCCAAAGAACAGTCGTAACTCAGGTGTGATTAAACTATGGTCAGACTCGTCAGTGAAGCATATATCCTCTGACTCGATACTGCTAAGCCATCAATCTTTCAAAGCCGCATCAAAGTCACTCATAAATAAACAAATTGACGATGCAGAAAATCATTTGCTAGCTCTTGTATCTGCTCGCACGACATATGAATCTGTTCCAAAAGTAAACATTGAGCTTTGGTCTAAGTGTCTGAAATCATTACTGAATGCCATGCATAACTTTGCCAGGAAAGCTTTACTCCAGCAACTACCAACGCTCGCTAATTTAAAGCGCTGGATCAACAATCAACAATCGACCATTATGTCCATTATGTAACTGCGGAAGGAAACAAACCAACAAACATGTTATGTCAACCTGAGAATCTCCAGTGGCATTAAACAGATATACTGAGCGTCATGATGCGATACTAGAAGTACTTGCCGATTGGATAAATTTACATAAATCTAGTCATCAAGATCTGTTTGTTGACATTGTCCCATCAAAATACAAAGCTATTTCAGAAATATTTCATCCTGTGCGGAGCCCCGATATCGTTCTAGCAGATGCTAAGTCTGTAACCGCTCTCGAACTGACAGATTGTCATGAAACAAACACGCTGAAATCTAAAGAGTACAAACTGAATAAACAACGATCGAAAATGAGTTCCTGGAGAACGAGAGTGCTAGCTGCAGAAGCCAAAAAGGCAGAAGGAGCAAGCGAAGCAACTCTACATAACCCCAGGCCACCATCCTTGACTGGGAGGCTAGCCTGTAACCATTGGATGTCTGTCAGGTCAGAGTTAGTGATTGCATTTAAACCGGTTTTGAGCAACTTGTCAAAACGGTCCAAATGTGGATTATCTGCACACGGGGAGAAGCGAAGAGTATGGAGTAGTTTGGGTGCACTGAAGGAGAAGCGCAAGATGACTAAGGAGTCATGAGCTGACAAAAGCTTCAGTCTCTCAATGGCCCTAGCTAGATCACTACAGCGATCCTCAAGTGCGGTGTCCATGGCGTTACCAGAGGAGAGGGGTGCTCCAAGGAGACTAGAGTATTTGGGCTGCAGACAGATGAATCGAGCAAAATTTCCCACCCTGGGAAAACCACTCTGACTAGTAAACTCGCACTTCGAGACATTTAATTTTAAGCCTAGAGCTTCCCCTTGGGTCCGGACTTGTTCTACATCATTGTCTAGAATTGCTTCATCACCACCCAATGTAATGTCATCCAAGTATCCGATAACTAGGTCACTTGACAAAGAGCATATCATGGGGTGAATCGTGAGGCAAAACAGGAGAGGTCCAAGTGGGTCACCTTGTTGAGGCCCTTCCTGTGATCAAATTGACTTGCTGCCGTATTTTAGAACTGATGGGATGCGGTAAGACTGGTGCAAAATCAGTAAATTTCGCGGCACAATGACACAGCTGAATTCAGCATAGAATCCCTGTGGAGACTGTTAAAAGCGTTTGAGAATTCTAGTTTAACGATTGCGTGACTGGGGGGTAAATTCTCTGCAAAACGTCTGGTGACGTGAATTGCTGCTTCGCAGCCTCCAGAAACTGCTACCCCAAGTTGCAGTGGGCTAAGTCGTTTAGTCTGAGCACTGGCAAAGGCGTTTGCACATTTCGCTGCAATGCGCCTCCACGTATAACCAATGGCAATAGGTCTAATTCCTCCTGATTTCTTTTCAAGTGCAATGAGATTCCCACCACACAGAAGAATAGGCGCTACGTTAATATGGTATTTACCCTCCAGTAAAAGAATAGTAAAAGTTGTAATTGCTGCCAGTAATCCTGATCCAGATTCTCTGCAGTTGATGAGATCTGTTATGTGCTGAGGGCGAACACCATCTGG